>JAGFBZ010000764.1:600000-805000 GCA_018398805.1 Hirundichthys speculiger
GTCTTTGTAGTGTGGAGAACCAGAATCGTACAGATGTGGGTACTTCCTCATTTTTTTCGATGACGCGCTCTTTTCTACGCGGATGTAGAATTGACCAATCAGAGGCCTGTTGCACCTGTCGACACGCCCCCATGAGTTGATTGAATTACGTAGCTTAAAAACAAAATTGACCGTTAGTATTAATCGGTTAGAGTTACTGTTATCGGACAACGGTTAAACGGTTAACCATGTGCATCCCTAGTTTTCAATAATTGATTGTCTTCCAAAACCCAGTGGTGTGATTTAGATTTTGGACCACGTCGTAAGTTGATCTGCTGGAGGTTTCGGGGAGGTTTTGCTCTCCACTGTCACCTCGTGCTTGCTCTAGATTTGATTTACCCTTTGAACTTGTGCCAAGTGCCTTTGTTGTGAATTTGAGCAATGCAAAAGCTATTATTAGCCTTGAGAAAAAAAGAAATTACAGATGACACTTGTCCCGTATGAGAATATCCAGTTGTTTTTACACTTTGGAACATTTTGCGTAGCTATATAAACTATTTAGAACATTTTCTCTTTCATGTTGACATAGTGGCTCTGCATTGAAGTGTCATCATCAGGCAAGCCTTCATCCGTGTCACAGCGAGGGGCGTTCACCGACACCTTAACCAGGCCGCACGCTGCTGATTGACAGCTAATTGTCTGCCTGATTAAAGGGAAAGCAGTGAAAGGATGTTGAACTGTGACGTGTCCTTTATGATACCGTGAAACGGTGTCAGCGGGGGAACTTTGGCACAGAGACGCGGACGCGTCCATGTCGTCATCCAAGATACTTTATCTGCCTTACCTCTGTCACACTGACCTCAAAGATCAGAAGTCCCCTGAAAGTCCTGCAATCATCAGCGATGCAGCTGAAGGGACGCTGCACAAAATGCATCGCATGTGTCGCTGGCAAATCCTTGGGTGTCTTTTTCTGGGGGGCGGGTCATTGAATGCATCAGTGAATAGTACTTAGAAATCTACTTTTTAATTTTTTTTTCCCTAGTCAGTAAATGCATCATGAATGAGATAGTCATGAGTAGGGCTGTAGCGATACACTAATCTCACGATATGATATATATCGATATCCAACTTACAATATATCGATATTTTATTTCCCCAGAGAGTATTGATTTTTTAGCCACTGGTATCGATATTCTAAGCTTCTTCCAAAACCCCTGGTGTCCCACCTTTAAAAGCTTGCAAGTAACAATTTGCACTGTTTAAATAAATGAAACTATTTTTCTCAACACATCTTTTATTCATTTTGTCCAGCATTTACAAGCTGCCTGTCAGCCATATAATGATAATTGATGCTTTCAGTTCAATTAATTCAAACAAAGTCATTGGAACACTCACAAGATGTCACCAAAATCACTTTGTCCCTTTAAAATCTTTCGGAAAATGATGTAAATGTATTGTAAGATTAATATCGATATACAGTAGTACCTCTACTTACGAATGTCTCTACATACAAAATTTTCAGGTTACGAAACGCCTCAACGGGAAAATATTGCCTCTTGTTATGAAAGAAATTTCAGGATACGAAAGGCAAAAATACAGTAGAACTGCTACTAGCAGCTCCCAGAGTTTACCGAAAGTAAACATACCTGTCGGTAGGCTCGGGCAGTATTACGGTAATACTGTATTCTTCCGGTATTTAAAAATAGCAGCGGTATCAGTTTCAATACCATCATTAAAAAAATGCTGTGAATGACTTCTGTGGTTTAAAGTTTAGTTTCTCTCCTGTATCGCTGTGTGTACTGTGTGTTCTGCTTTATTTTACCGTTTATTCACGGTCGCTTGCAGCTGATCTCGGTTTGACTCTTCCTGTTAAGGTACTGACGATGAAAACAACACTTCCTGAGTTTGCTGCTTCATAATAAAAGCTTTTGATTAAATTAATAATGTTGGACTTTTATGTTGAAGAATTTATAGGAAGTAAAACGTCCAGCATCAGACACTTTACTATAAAGCACGTTTCAGCAAACACACACCTTGGCAGCATTTCCTCGGCAGGAACAGTTAAAACTACAGTGAAAAGCAAGAAATACACAAATAAATAACAACTGTAGTACTGAACTGCTGTGGTAAGGTAAACTCGCTTTTTTTTTCCAGGCGCGTCAACGCTGGAAATAGGACAGCGGCGTAAAGCCTCGCGGCAGCGCGCCTGAGATTCATAATGGGGCCGGCTGTTTTGACGCGCGGCGTCCGCCAGCGGTGTGTGTTCGCCTTAATAGTCGCGGGAATACCGTATACCCCGGTAAAATGTGAGGGAAGTTTGACGGTATCAAAATTTGGATACCGCCCAAGCCTACCTGTCAGCTCTGTATCTCACTTTGAAAGCGGTGCGTTCGAGCTGCTCTGCCATTGGCTATCGCTTAGCATCTTCCTGGCATCCCATTGGCTAGGAGGGCCCCTTGTCTGTATGAGCGTAACCCAGCAACCAGGTAAACAAACAATTTTTACCTCCACCAAGGAGGTTATGTTTTTGCTGGTGTTTATCTGTTTGTCTGTGTTCAAGATAATAGCAATAAGTTATGGATGGATTTTGATTAAATTTTCAGGAGTTGTCAGAAATGTGAAAAGGAAGAACTGATTTCATTTTGGGTGTGATCCGGAAGAAATCCTGGATTCTGGATCACTTTCAAATTTTCGATAATTGTTGCGCTTGGTGCAGGTCTGCGATCTCTGAGTGCTTTTTTAGTTCTAACATGAATTTCTTACAGGTTTTTATGTCATTTCATGTATTATTTATAATTTATTTAAAAAAAAAATACGAGCAAATGATCTCAAATGTTTGATTTATTTTTTTTTGTTTCCGTGCTCACACATGGGTGGTTTTATTAAATACACTCACAAATGGGAGTACAGAGGTGCAGAACAGATGTTTTTCTGAGGTCTTTAGCAGCTGGTCTGAAGTGTGAAACGTCCGTTGCAGCTGCGAGAGAATGAGGTCATACGTGTGACTCAGCAGCCGTGCACCTGCAGCTCCTGGTCACACTCAGAGGTCCGACGGTTCGTCCTCGCTTTTTAAAGGCTGGGTTGACCCGCCGCAGGTGACGGCGACCCGCCTCGGCCCGTGAGCAGCCGGGTCCCAGCAGCTGGTCTGCTGTTGGAGCGGTGAACCGCGTCAGAATCTGTTGGTTTTAGCGTTTAGCTAAAATGAGGGATGAGGCGGGGGCGGGTCAAGGGAGTTTGGTCAAGCTGCATGTGGGGAAACCTGAGCCGGACCCACCTCATCTGCTCGTCTGGCTCTCTAAAATGGCTGCAGAGTAACTGTTCCTCTCCTCCCACTCTTCATCTGTGTGCGCTCGTGTGACACGGCATGGGTGGGGACTCCTCGCTCTTTTGAAGAGCCAAAGGGGCGGAGCTTCGCTCTGCAGCCATGGATGGAAACTGTGGAGGTGCAGAGAGGCCTGCTCCGGCCTGCAACTGTTTCTCCTCTTCGTGTGCCCTGCAGAACGACTAAGAAGTTAACGCAACGACTTCAGTTTTTCCCACAGTTGAATCTGTGAGGGGAGGCGTTTTCTTTGTCGACACCTGCAGACAGACGAAGCTGAAACATCTGGCTTCAGCCTGGCTGCCGGCGTTTAATCACCTGGAGCAGATCCAACACACATCACTGCGCAACGAATTACAAACTCTATTGTTCCTTTGTTTTCTCCTGGTACAGTCGGCCTTTTGTGTTGCGGCGTTGCTCTTCGTCCCGGAGCCCATTAAAGTCCATGAGTCCTAGCGAGAGAGAGTTTTCCAGTGAAATTCATTCAAATGACTTCCCTCCTTGAGGGAAATGTAGCCCGTCGCAGAGCCTAAAGAGAAAACAACCAGCACTGAGATTGATCCTTAGACTTATAACGTGTATTCAATTACTCTGCTAATTGGTAAATGGCCTGCCTTCTATTTATAGCACCTTGTCCGATCTTATCTCAGTTCTACAAAGTGCTTTGTCATGTGCCTCTTATGATGGTGCTGCATGTGAATGGGATGAGTTTGCTCCTTAAAAGCTCTTTGAAATCGAGATGATATTGCGTAGTTTAACGTTTGACGAATCATTAGATCTGCGCAGCCGTCTTTATTCTAAAAATACAGAGCAGGATACTGCAGCTAGGGGTGAGTATTGGCAAGGATGTATCATGATACTTGGGTCAAGATACGATATTATCATGATATCGTGATAATATTGTATCGTAACCCAAGTATCGTGATACATATCGTATTGGCAAGGACCTTGCAATATGATATGTATCATGATACTTGGGCCACGATACAATATTATCACGATATTGCGATATTCTGCCCAGTTAAAATTAAAAGTACTGATGAAAAATCAAGTTGCTGCATACAGTGATCCTTTATTTTTCGTGGTTAATGGGGACCGGTTTTTTTTTTCACACTGAAGAACATAGAGCTGAACATAGAGCTGGAAGTGCCCGTCTAGTCCGATAGGCTTCTTGTTTGTTTGCTTTGCACCTTTCGGGACCTTCGCCTGTTTGAAGGGAAGGGAATCGAGCGGGTTCCTGGTTTTGCTTCGTCGCCTTCTGGAAAGGAAACTGAGCTGAGCCGACTTTCTAGGCTGTGAAAGACTAATATTTCTGGAGGGACGGCTCTCCATCGAGTTTACATCAAAACTTTTCATTCTCTCTCTCTCTCAGTCCCACATGCTTCGTCGGGGGTGTGGCTGGACGGGAGGGCTGCGATTTTCTTCCCAAACAGCTGTTGCATATTTGGGGTGGGAGTCGGGATGCCCTGGCCATCTCCCGAACGCCGATTGGCTCTGCGGGCAACAGTGAATCACGGCGTACAAGTCGCCCTGCAACAGCTACATGTTTTCCTCAAGTCTGGTCTGGTCTTTTTTTTTTTTTTTTTGCAGGTTGAGACCACTCGCACGTCGGTGCTGGTGTGGGCGTGTTGCTGCAGGCTTTTAAAACAGATAAGTAGGACACGGTTTGCTTGCGCAACACGTCCATAAATTTACAGGAGTTATTCGCCGAACGACGGATGCACTGTAGTCGCCGTGAGCAGATAAATGGTGCAAATGCGTCCTCGAAGGGTTAAACTGTTAGTTCATGTCTTCAGGAACCAAGAAAAGGAAGAAGGAAAAACAATAGAACTCCAGTTCAAACTGCAAATACACGATTGGAACCAAGAAATCCATCTGGAATCAATCCTTTTTGCTTTTATGGTTCAGTCTCTGGACTGATTTCCAAGTGAGTCTGGGACAAAATCCACGAAGTATTTTAATGGGATTAATGTTGCAACAACAGATCACCAGGAGGGTAAAACTAACCTGACTCACGTCAGTCTGAACCCAACTCACCATCCCTATGGATGATATAAAAAACCCTCACCATCTGGATTTAACTAAGCTCATAGCAGAAAGCCTAATTACTGCGCGGGTGATTATGTTTGAGCCGCTAACTAGTTATTTTACCCCGACTGTTGCAGTGAGCAGCTTCTCGTTTGTTAAACAGCCATGTCACAGATCCTGTGGTCGTGGAAAAGATGTTAATCTGTTTCAGGAAGGTCGAGTTATTGGCTTCAAGCACAGAAAACGTCTAAGGAGTTTTCTGAAACTACTAAAACTGAGTTAAGAGCTGTCCAAGACATCATTAAAAACTGGAAGGACGGCGGATGTGGTCTGATGAGTCCAGATTGACCCTGTTCCAGAGTGATGGGGGCATCTGGGTAAGAAGAGAGGCAGATGAAGTCTAGTTGGTACCCTACCAGCCTGTGATGGCAGTGCTGTGATCTGGAGCTGCTGCAGGTGGTCAGGTCCAGCTTCAGCAACGTCATGAGGTCAGCTGACCACCTGAACATACTGAACGGTTATTGCATCAGTGGATTTTATTTTATTCCTTGATGGCGCAGACATGGATTCATGGGGCTAAAATTGTGAACGACTGGTTCAGGGAGCAGGAGGCATCATTTTCACACATGGGTTGGCCACCAAAGAGTCCAGACCTTTACGCCATTGAGAATCTCTGGGATGCGTTGGAGGAGACTGACTCTCGTCATCAATGCAAGACCCTGGAGGAAAATTAATGCAGCCCTGGACGGAAATAAATGTTGTGACATTACAGAAGCTTATTGGAACGATGCTGTGATGGACACGTGCTGTAATTACAGCTAAAGATGGTCCAAAGAAATATCAGGGTTTTTGGACTTTCTACTGGATCTGTTATATTGAGGTATTATTGTTTCATATTGAACAGCCTGCTGTATTGATTCTGTTGTGCTGGTTGTTCATCTGCTCTTATTCATTTTAGGGGTGCACGATATCATGTCCGATATCATGACGAATATCCCCGATAACATATATCTTTCTGTCAACACTGCAGTGCCTCGCTCCCTCTGAGTCTTGATTGACCGGCAATGAATGTTATGTGACGTCGGCATAATCAGAAAAACGATTACTCAATAAGGAAAATCAAGAATACCCCCTCATGCCAGAAAATAACTCGTTAACTCGGTCATAATTTTAGTAGTTGCTGACTTTAATCGATATTCGCAGTATTTTCCCACATGTTACACATAAAAAAAGAAGAAATAGAAAAGGCTGAAAGAACAACCAGCAAACGAGGGAACATCAGAATTTACGTTACACCTTAAATGCAGCCTGAAGCACAGCGCTGATCACAACAAACATGGCGGCGCGGAACTTCGTTAAAGTTTCAGAAGAAGATAGTTTGGTGGTTATTTATGACGAAGCCTCCGAGCGAATTCTACGAGGAGGGAAGCACAAGCTTTAATACGTAAAACCTGATCAGCCACCTACAACATAACAATCGCTTCCATGGAGTTTTGAAATCGTGCTAATGTGAGCTAACGGAAGCTAATGCTAACGTGTGCAAACCAGCAGCAGTGTCTCCTCCCCTCCCCTCTCCTCTCCCTCATTCCTCTCATCTAAAGCTTCCATGAGATTAAAAAATAAAAAACAAAAACTACTGAACCTCATTTACTTTAATTTAAGGTATTAATTTAAATGGAACCACAAGTCAAAATCCTTTAAATGTTAATCTTTTTCAGTTAGTAATTCTGATGCATGTATTTCCATCAGTTCAAGGAGCCTTTATTTTATATATCAGTCAGTAATGAACCTTATTTAAGTTAATGTGAGATATCAAATAGGTTTGTTTGATAGCTTTAAGAAAATGTTTGAGAGGCTTGCCAATAGTTTTTCAATGGAAAAAAAAAATATCTGTTCATATAAAAAGTCAAAACAATTTTTGATTTTGTTCATAGTATTTATGTAATGATTTTAGGTATATGTGTGTGTTATCGGTATCGGCTGTTAGGAGCTGAAAGTTATCGGTCATCAGTATCAGTTTTAAAAAAACAGTTATCGTGCATCCCTAACTTTGACTGAATTTGTCCTCTGAATGATCAATATCATCTGATGAACATATACAGCAACTTGATTTTTCATCTCTACTTTTAATTTTGTTATTAACTGGGCAGAATATCACAATATATCGTGATGATATCGTATCGTGACCCAAGTATCATGATACATATCGTATTGCGAGATATTAAGCCGTTACTGGAGGTTCCCAGACTGAGATGATGATCAGCTCGTCTCTGTTCTGCACGTTGAACTTCTGGTTTCTGTCTCATCGGTGAGGACGGAGGGGCTCTGCTCCTCCGCACATCTGTCAGTTTCTGCTGGTGGTTCCAGGAACGAGAGGCTGATGATCTCAGAGATTTCTGTTTTCTTAGTAATAAAAAAAAGGTACAGTGGTCATTGTTGCTCTAAAAGTGCAAAACGGCCCCAGTTTCTTGAGGAAATGAATCAGTTTCCTCGCTTTGTCACGTCGCAGGCTTCGTTTTTAGGGACTTTAACGCCGCGGGAAACACAGAAGAACAATGCGTACATTTTTTTATTTTAACATCACAGCTCCAGGCTCCGTTTTTCTCACGCCATGCTTCGTCACAGCCTTCTCCGTTTGCTTCACCGTCATTTTGAACTTCTCCTCCTCCACAATGGCGAACGACCACACCGCTGAGCTAAACCGTGTTAGTCGGTGCCTGAGCTGAAGTGTTTACTTTGTATGAATGGATGTCGTCTGCTCCTATGAGCCTGTTGCTTTCCCTAAAATGGGAGAAGACTGTGTCTCAGCGCCTGCCCCCCTTTTACTGGCTGCATGAGTCACTCTTTCCTCTTTTTCTCCTGATCCTAAACCAGTTTCATCGCTGTCCTGTCAGTGTAGCTGCAGACAGTTTGCTGGACAGATGTAACTGGCGTCAGGGCCTCCTGGAGGCTGACGTATCTGTTGCTGGTTTGTCCCGAGGTTAACCTTGGATTAAAAACTCCCAGGACACTTGGGGGGGGGGGGGTACTTTACGTTTGAGTGACACAGCTTGCAAACCGCTATACTTTTGTCTACATCTTCACTTTCCTTTTTCTTTTTTAACCCGAACTGCTCCCACACATCTGCTTTTAAGCACACAGGCGCTGGGTTTATACACGCCGCCATCCTCCTGACTGGCTCAGCTCGAGCTGGAAGAGAAAGAAGCTGCTTCTGGATAACTGGTTAGAAATGCTCTACAGCGACACTAGCGGCTGGTGCACTTAATGGACCTTCCTGCACTTTGCAGGAAGAGCACCCGTGCGGGACACGGGGGTTTTGAAGGGAGCTTAGAATATTGATACCCGTGGCTGAAAAATCGATACTCTCTGGAGAAATAAAATATCGATATATATCGCAGAATCGATAAAATCGCCCAGCCTTAGTGCTTGTACAGCTTAAGTCTTCATTTTCTTATATTTAAAACCATGTATTCTCCAGTTATAAGTCATCAGTTGTCTACGTGAGGCATCTTTATTTTTCCTTGTGAGGGACTTTGATCAGCGGTGATTCAGATCTGCAGTGCTGCAAAACCGTCAAATAAGGGAACATGTGCAGAGACGAGCGATGGAACTGAAATCCTTCCTGGTTCTCCTGCACAACAGTCGTGCACATCATCTCCACAGACTCCACAGGACCCCCCCCCCCCCCCCCCCCGCTGTTGTGTAACAGGCCTGTCACTGTCAGCTCCTGGCCCTCCGTCGCAGCTTTAACGCTGCAGCAAAGCTGCCCTGTCAGGCTCGTGTCAGCATGGCGAGCTAATCTGGCTCCTCGGAGGGAGTCGAAGACCTCCGGCGCTGAGCCCCGGAGTCTGCACGGTCGTCTGACGGAAAGTGATGGCAGCACGGCGACGTTCTCAGCGAGCTCCTTGTCACGTGGCCGCCGTGACCCTGTGGATCCTGCAGTAAAAAGATTTCATTTGAGACGCAGATTTGGGGGTTATTGAGGTCACAGTTTGATTATTGATGCATCACAAAAGGGGTACTTGTATACGTATTTATTAAATTCTACTGTGTTTGAATAAAGCAGTAGAATTTATGGAGTTACTATGTTTAGAAATGAGTATAATAAAAAGCTATTATTATTTATCTGATTACAGTGGATCACAACTGCCCAGCTTACTTCTGTTCAGTCAAACGGACCCTTAAAAAATGGAGGTACTTTAAGATGAAACCTCTCAAATAAAGGCTGAAAATCTAGACTTTCATTAAACCAGTCTTTCTCAAACAGTGGGGCGCGTCCCATTGGGGGGTGTGGTGCGATGCCGGGGGGGTGCGTGTGTGACCCCGGGAACATGTTTGTGAAAACCAGCAGCTACCTTACATCCTAGAGGCATCAAAACGATATCAGCACAGAGGCTCCAAATTGTAAATTGATTTATAAATCTGAGACGATAAGAATCCCGGTTCTACTTCTGCAGTAGCTGGAAAGTATTACAAACTGAATAAGTCAAAAGTTAATGCCCACAAGGATCGTGAAGACGATGTGTCATCGTTGTTGAAGGAAGGAAAATGGGTCTTTGACACCACGTTGATTAGGGCTGTAGCGATACACTAAGCTCGCCATATGATACGATACACGATATTCGGCTCACGATACGATATATATCGATATTCATCTTACAATACATTTCCATCATTTTCTGAAAGATTTTAAAGTGATTTTGGTGACATCTTGTGAGTGTTCCAATGACTTTGTTTGAATTAACTGAACTGAAAGCATCAATTACACATTATATGGCTGACAGGCAGCTTGCAAATGCTGGACAAAATGAATAAAAGATTTGTTGAGAAAAATAGTTTCATTTATTTAAACAGTGCAAATTGTTGCTTGCAAGCTTTTAAAGGTGGGACACGGCGGTTTTGAAAGAAGCTTAGAATATCGATACCCGCGGCTGAAAAACTGATACTCTCTGGGGACAAAGCAATATCGATATATATCGCTGAATTGATAAAATCACTCAGCTCTAACGTTGATGCTGGACTAGAAAAATCGAGAAAAATGAGAGGCTGATTGTGCATTGATCTGTAGTCATTACACTCATTACCTCCCTATCAACAAATGCTGAATAATGAAATATATTACTCTAGATTTCATTACTCTAGACTCCAGTATGTGGCTACAACTTATAGTGGGTTTTTATTTTGTATAAAATACCAATAAATACTACTTAGACTGGAAAATAATTAATAACATATATATCACAATAGAAAGCATTTCTGTTAAACACATTTTGATGAACAGTATCGTCGCAGTGCCAACTAGAAAAGCACTCAGAGAGCGTAGACCTCCGCCAAGTGCAACAATTCCCCCATATAGCGATTTACAGATTGCGATAAAATCCAGGTTCTGGATCAGATCCGGATCAGCCTTTGAAATTTGATAGAGGTTTCCATTGTCAATCCCTGAGTCAAATTCCATGAGTTTTGGAGATATTGAGAAACAAAATTTTCAGCCCCATTGACCGCAATGTTATCGAAAATTTGAAAGTGATCCAGAATCCAGGATTTCTTCTGGATCACAGCCAAAATGAAATCAGTTCTTCCTTTTCACATTTCCAGAACATCCAGGACTTTCTACTAGTGGACTAGATATGTCACTTCCTGCTTTGGTCTGGATTTGAAAGTGCAGTTATTCAAGTGTGAAGGTGTCCTAAATGCCTCGTGTTCATTGGCTCCAAATTAGTTCAGCTTTAATTTGGAAATGAAGACGTAGCCTCAACTCTTAAAGGGTTGACTCGAATGTCTCCGGCTTTCTTCAGGCCCATGAGGTGGTCCTCCCTGGTCTGTTTCCCACTTTTGTTCTTTTTTCTGCTTTAGTCTGGACCAAAACCTCCAAAACACGAGTGTGAATGATTCCTAGATAGGCCTGCTGTCGAGATACGGGGACCCAGCGTATCTTCGGACCCAGTCGTTTCTCTCAACAGCTGTGTTTTCTAATGATGGAGTAATTGGAGTAATGACAGAAAAGAAAATGACAGAGTCCTTGTGTTAGAGCAGTGTTGGGTTTTCGTCCTCATCCCTGACCTTGTTGACCTTCGTTGGAAACGTACCTCCAGCGCGATGATGTCACACGTATTAGTTAATGAAATTCAAATGCTCATTCTGACGCCTGCATTTTTTGTCTTTCGTTCCAGGTTCATTATCCAGATGTTGAGAGAGTGGAGTGGCTGAATAAGGTACACACACACACACACACACACATATAGGCAGACAGGTGGGCTTCATGAATACGACTTGAGTCTAAAGCTCCAGGAGAGCGTGACGCAGTGATTTTTACCCTGCAGAGCGGATGATAAAGAGAGTCAGGCAGAGGATTAAAGAGGGAGCGCATCTGCTCCCCAGAGGAGCATCACTTACTGGAAACGTTCAGAGGCACTTCCTGTTTAAAGCTAATGGATGTTTGTCACCTGGGAATTAGACTCTTCATAGCCCGAATGTGATCAACGGCGCTGCCGATGCCGTCTTTTCGAACGCTTAACCCCACAACGAGCAACGTGCGAAAATGTACGAGAGGTTAAACCTCTGTCTGCCGTCACGTTTGTAAGCGTTGGAAACAAAAATGCTGATCCATCACAGACTTGGATTGGAGAGGGAGCGCTGGGCGCTGATTGGCTGATTGGTGTTGGGAGAAGATGACGTTCGGTCATCTCGTCTTCCCCTTTGGGGTTGATTTCTCTCGTCTCACCACCGCTTTCTCAGTGTAAACTTCTTATTTTTATTACTGATCATCTTCTTTTTCTTTTATTTTATTGGCTGCTGGTAAAACTCCAACATTGGTGCGTCGTCTCCAAGTGGTACGGGGTGAGTCCTAACAGGACCGATACTAACTACAACGGCCAATTGGACCAATGAGACATCAGCCCTGTTACAAACCGCACTGTTTCATCGCTCGATGAAAGCTCTGCAACATGCTCTATCGATCGCACAACATATTGTTCACTCGCTCCCATTTTTACCCACAATTCAGTGTGAGAGAGCTGCCTAATGTTGTTTTGCAGGAGTTGAATGCAGCGTGGCATCCTCGCCATTCAACTTTCTCGTTGTTATGTGGCTGGAAAATGATTAATTATTGATTGCGTAATGGATTTTTTTACGCAGACTGCAAACTCTGGTTTGTGCTCGGTCACTAATGTACCGATGCGAAGACGTTAACGTGTGCGCCATGATGCTTTTTCAGCATCTCTGTTTAATACGTGTAGATGTTTAGTGCACATGCATTCATGATATTTGATATCAAAGCAGCTCTTTGGTAGGGGTGAGTATTGGCAAGGAACTCGCAATACGATATGTATCATGATACTTGGGTCACGATACGATATTATCACGATGCCGCGATATCACGATATAATACGATACTCTACCTGGTTAATATTAAAATTAAAAAAAAAAAAAATCGATATTAGGAGCTAAAAAATCGATATTATATTGGGCGGCCGAAAATTGCGATATATCGCCAAATCGATTTTTTGTTTCACACCCCTACTCTTTGGTGTCTGAGCAACTGATTTCAGTTGAGCTAAAGTGTTCTAACACTTCTGAGTGGACGGTGACAGTTTGCCATGACGTGCAGCGGGAAAGATGCTCCTCAGCAGCTGCAGGTCCACCAGCGACGTTCACTGCCTGATTATGTGGTGCGCTCATGCTGCTGTTCCTCTCTTCCCCCTCCAGACCGTGAAGCAGATGTGGCCGTTCATCTGCCAGTTCGTCGACAAGCTGTTCAGAGAGACAATCGAGCCAGCGGTGAAGGCCGCCAACCCTCACCTGAGCTCCTTCTGCTTCACCAAGATCGACATGGGCGACAAGGTGATGAACCGGCAGTGGCCGTTGCTTTGATTTACGGAAAGCTCCGAAAGACCGCCATCTCCAAAACTCTCTAATACAGATAATTCATCTGCAGTGTTTAATGTGAATGGAAACTGTTATTTCACATGTTCTAGTTGGTTGGAAGTAGGGATGTAACGATATGGAAAATTTGATATCTCGATTATAGTGGCCAAATTATCACGGTTTACAATATTATTGTGGTATTCTTAATTGCTGTACAAATGTTCAAAAAACACACACATTTAAATAATTTCACAAAATCTTGTGATTTTCTTGTCATGCTAAAACATCAGAAGCCAAAATTTTATCAAAATGAAACTTTCACATTAAAAGGACAAACAACTGGCACAGAAAGAGGTTTTATTTCAAATTAACAAAATAAATAACAGTAACAAAGCTTATTTGTCTGGTGCAAATTTAAATAAACACTTTAACAACCATAGTAGGTCAAAATATGCAAACAATTATCAGGAACAAAAATTATAGTGCAAGTTCAAATGAAATAAACTTTGGACTTTAAGCTGAACCTTAAATACGTATAAATGTGCAAATAAAGAAACAGTTGTAAAGGAGCCAAATATGTTGTTCTGAATTGTAGTTCACTCTGTGTGTCTGTGGGTGTCGCTGTGTTGTTACCTGAGGGTCAGGTATAAAGGTAGCTGGTAGGTTATTGGTTAGCTGTTTGACCTGGAAGGGCAAAAGGTTTTTGACCGCTGTGGCGCTAACTGCCGGCGTTATGGTTGTCGGATCAGTTAATGGAATAAATTAATATTTTAACTGCATCAGAAGAACATCGTTCCGGTCCTTTTTCGATCAACACGCAACCGTAACGTTTATAAAATGTGAGTTAGCGAAGCGTGTCGACCAGGTTACTCTTGGTCAAACATCTCAGTAGCTTGAAGCATTAGCCTTAACTCCTTCAAGTTGCTTGTACAAATTACAATTAAATGTAAACAAGTGCTCTGCAGACAGGATAATTGTCCTCCACCAGTTGTCCCTCTGGGTTCTTAAAAACAAAATATACCCAGACCTCGGATTTCATCATTTTAGTGGGTTGGTAAACGTCCTGCGTGCTGTCACGACTTTCCTCCATGCTGACGTTACGACGCCGATGTTACAAGCTACATAATCACGCAAGACACAGTCGCGAGTCGCTCACAGACTTGAATGAGGCTGATATTACATATCCTGGTAATCGACCGCGATAATGAGACGAAGTCAAACATAAATGGTAATCGTTATTGCATAAAAATTTTGCCGCGCTTTACCGTAATACCGGTAACCGTTCCATCCCTAGTTGAAAGTGACCATTAAGGTCGTTTAACAGTGCCGCTCAATTAGGGCTGTAGCGATACACTAATCTCGCGATGTGATACAATACACGATATTCGGCTCACGATGTATATTGTGGAATCGATAAAATTGCTCAGCTCTACGCTCACTGGTGTTTTGAGCTTTTATCGCTGCATTTTTATTTTTGTCTGTTTGTCTCACACCTCGTTGAAAAGAATTTTGTGCAGCTGGTTTAAAAAGAAAAAATGTTTGAAAAAAGGTTTGCTCACTCGTTGCAGCCGCTGAGAGTGAACGGAGTGAAGGTTTACACAGAAAACGTCGACAAGCGGCAGGTGATCATGGACCTGCAGATCAGGTAAACAGTTACAGACTCCATCAGTGCTTTTGAGTCTTCATCAGTACCGCAGCATCTCTCTTCATCACCTGCGGCACATTATTACATACATATTTGATGTTTGATCTTGCTGTTGTGTTCTTCTTTCTCTCTTCTCTCACTCCCACCTTCACCTATTAACCCTTTTTTTTCTTTTCTTTTTTTTGTGTCCCTTCATCTCCTCTTAGTTTTGTCGGAAACACGGAAATTGACGTGGACATCAAGAAGTACTACTGCAGAGCCGGGATCAAAAGCATACAGGTGCGACTGCCTTTTTTTCTTTTGTGCCCAGTTTCCTGTCCAGGTGAAGTGATGAACGAGCTCGCTGGTACATGGAGGCTGACATTTCTGTTAGTGAGGCGCTGACCGGAGCAGCACTCCTGATGGCTGATGAGTCACAGGAAGTTGTTGGTCAAAAGGAGAAATGCGCTCCTGTTTCTGTTCCCCCTCGTATCCTTTGATAAGCGGATGTCAAGCCGACCCGAAATCCTCACAGGCTCCGCTTACACGAGCCTCAGACTTATCACATGAATCTCGTGAAAACAAAACGGCATCACACAGCTGCTTTGAAGTAGCGGTCCAGCGTTGAATCTACCCGACGTCTGTTATTAGATGGTAAAGTTCTGGCTAGCTTAACTGCTAGCTTAACTGCTAGTTTTCAGGTTTTTATTTTATTTTATTATTTCATTTTATATTATATTTTATTATATTATTTAGTTTTCTTTTATTTTATTATTATTATTTTTTTTTTATTTTATTCTATGATTTCTATTTTTTATTTTTATTTTTCTTATAGGTTTGTCTCAGTTTGTAAATTATTTTAAGAAAAAGAAAAACTGAATGTTTTGCAACCAATTTGTGTTTAGTTTTCCTTGAAAAAAAAATCAATAAAAAAAAATCACAGGAATGGCAACAGTTTATTCTATTAAAATGACATAATTGATTTTTCCTGAGTTATCAGTTGAAAATATTAAAATAAAATAATCAAATACGATAAAATAATTGTCAGAGGACTTATGATGCTCGTAACTAACAACCTGTAATTGAACTCCACCTATTACCTGTTCAGAAAAAACATCAAGCTTAGTTTAATTAATCAATCAGCTGCTTCTCGTAATGATCAACCAGAGGATGAAGAAGACACGGTCCCGTGTTTGTTCAGCCATGACCGCCGTGGTGACCCGTGGCCTCTGCGGCGACAGCTTTACATAATGTGTTGACACGGGAACCGATAAAGGAAGGGTCGTCCACTCAGCTGCTGGCACGGCATCGCGCCATATTTGCTGTTCAGAGATCAGCGCCGCAGTGAGAGCGAGCGGAGACACGACTCGGAGAGATTCACCGAGAGGATCGATTATTGTGATGCACGGCCAGTGTGAATTTGATGTCTTCGCTGCAGTCTGACTTTAACTTGAAGCTTAAATCACCAGTCATACATTTGGTCCACTGCTGCCGTGTGTTTTATTTATAGGCATCTTCCTCCCGCCGGGCCTCTGATGGGGAATTATCAGCTGCACATCATATATAATGCATCCTCCTTCTGAGACTGAGCGACATTTAGGAAAATGGGCATAAACAAGCTGCTATCTTCAATCTTTCCACTGCAGCCTTTTTTTTTTTTTTTTACGATGAGCAAAGTGCTGGTATTTGATTACTCAGCGCGACATACGCCCAAATTTGGTGCTGCAGTTGAGCAGGCTACATATCTGAGGTTTGAGTCACTGCTGCGTGACCTACAGCTTCGGCTTTAACTTCTTTCATGTGAGACTTTTGCACAGATTTGCTGCCTTCATCCCCAGATTTTCAGCGCTCAGAGTGCGGCAGATTACATGAAAAATAAAAAGGATGAAATTGAAAAGAACAGAAATGAGGACAGAGCAGCTAAAAGTACTGAACTGATGGAGCTGAAAAACATAAATGACGCTGTTCCATTAATTGTAAACACCAGTTGACAAGCAAACACCGTTACACACATGGAAACACGCAGACTGCATTAGATTATTACCGTGAGACTGAAATGAATAACGAGCTGTCGAAGATGAGACCCAGGCCCTGATCGTAAACTTCCTGCTAGCCGCTACCCACTAACCGCTACCCGCATATTGCGGGTATAGGAACCTCCACTAACCGCTAATGCAATCTTCCGCTCCCTAAAGCCGCTACCCGTTATTCCGACTACCTTACTCACTTTGTAGGTGTGGCTGTGGGCGTGTCTTTTGCCCTTCCTGCAAACTCGGTATCTTGCGATCGCAACCTGCTCTTCAAGGCAATGGCTGCTGACGAACTGATTGGTTTAACAGGTGGAACGCCCTAACCACTCCTATGGATAATGTAGCGGGTAGCACAGGTGCGATAGTGGGTTTAGCAAAGTGGAAGATTGCGTTCTTTGCGGGGGAACGCCCCTCCCACTACCCACTATCCCTTAATAGCGGCTTTAGGAGATCTGGCGGAAGATCGGGCCCCCAGACTCTCAACCTGAGGGGAGGGGTAACTTCACAGTTGCGGGGGGGAAAAGCTGTTGATTTTGGTTGGTGTGGATTTGGAGCCAGTGAGAGGAATTTCTGTTTGGTCACGATTCGGTTCGGGAGGTTTGAGGCGAAGCGGGATTATATTTCAAAATGGGTGATAGCAAAGCAGAAGAGGGTAGGTGTTAAAAAGAAGGGGCCCCAGGATAGAACCCTGGGGGCACACCCGATAAGGATAAAAACGACACACGTCTTCCAACTTAATATCCTGGATTTTCTTTTTTTTTTTTTTTTTACAAAGCAGTCAAGCTTACAAAAATTAGAAGGAAACATACCGTTGTACAAGATAGCATAAAAGAATAAGTGAACTCTTAATGATGACGGAGGCAGCTGGTGAACTGTGGAACATTTTTAATTAAATAATTGAAAATGGGAGATGCTGCCCACCTCTGATGCAGACAAACATAGCTGTTAACCATCTCACAGCTGCAGAAAAGGCACCATGACCTCACTGTCTGACACCGCACACACACAACCACACAACCAGAACCTGGAAAGGATCAGCGGATCTCCTGTTCTGTTCTGCTAAGCGTGTTACTTATAAGTGTTTTTTTTTGTGTGTTTTTTTCTGCTCAGCTTCACGGAGTGGTGAGAGTGGTGATGGAGCCTCTCCTGGGGGACATACCTCTGGTCGGAGCCCTGTCCGTGTTTTTCCTCAAGAAACCCGTGAGTACCGAGACACCAGCGCTGCAGTCGCATTATCGATAGCAGAGCGGCCGTGGCTACGTAGCTGTCCTGTCTCTGCATCGTGACGTGGTCGCCGCCACCAGTCATGGGACTCAGGAACGTGACGAGTGAATGCGATCCTAAATGAAAGGCCCACTGGACCACAGACATCAGCATCTAACCTGATAAGATGTTTAGCGATCGGTCATCATGTCAGTAATTAGTCCGTTTTCAGCGCTAGTTTAATTGGCAGGACGCACCCACTGATGTTGTCATCGCCCATTAACATCTAACGTTTAACTTGGACTGCTTGGACTGAAAAGATTACTGTTACAGATGTGTTTGGGAAGTCAGACTCGTGGTTTTGAGGCTAAGGGAATAGCCAACTGGAGAGCTGGTTACACAGCTGGGAACAGCTGGATGAAAGCTTCCCAAAAAAAAAGATCCCAAACAGGCTGAAGAGGAAACTCTGAAGGAGCATCTCTGTTGTGGATGCTGAACTCTCAGCTGTTGTTGGTGTTGTCCAGTCATCAGCTCAGCTGCTGCCCGGCGACGGTACCACAACCCCCCGGCGCATTCGTGCAGCTCTCAGGAGATTTCAGCAGCCAAAAATTTCACTTCAGGGATTAAATAGTTACAATTCAGATCAGTTTAACAAGCCGTGTGTTTCCCTGATTATGGCATCGCTGCACATTTCTGAGTTCTCCTTTATCTCCCTGACTGCTGTCTTCCTTCCTCGCGCTCCAGGAAGTTTAATCTTCCAGATTCAGGCTTTGATACCGGCACCCAGAGGACGAGAGCGCTCACCAGAAACTTAGGAAACGAGAACATGAAATTATCCTCTCCCCAGCAGGCGTTTATTTTCAGCCTGGAGGGAGTCAAAGCTGAAACGTTTCTTTTTTTGTCAGAAGGAACATTTCATAGGTTGGAGCTCTTATTTCTGTTTTTTGGTTGTTTTTTTTTTTGCATAATCATGTAAACAAGCAGACATGCCAACAAAAACTGCATGGTCCCGTTGCTCTGCAGCTGCTTTCACTTTAGCTATCCATCCATCCATTATCCATCCATCATCCATCCATCCATCCATTATCCATCCATCCATCCATCCATCCATCCATCCATCATCCATCCATCCATTATCCATCCATCCATCCATCCATCCATCTATCCAACCATCCATCTATCCATCCATCCATCCATCCATCCATCCATCCATCTATCCAACCATCCATCCATCATCCATCCATCCATCATCCATCCATCCATTATCCATCCATTTATCTATCCATCCATTATCCATCAATCCATCCATTAGCCATTCATCCATTATCCATCCATCCATCCATTTATCCATACATCCATCTATCCATCATCCATCTATCCAACCATCCCTCCATCATCTATCTATCTATCTATCTATCTATCTATCTATCTATCTATCTATCCATCCATCCATCCATCCATCCATCCATCCATCCATCCATCCATCCATCCATCCATCCATCCATCCATCCATCCATCCATCCATCCATCCATCCATCCACTAATCCATCCATCCGTCTCAGACAGTGAGAAATAAAAGGTTATGTGCATTTTTAATGCAGACGTCTGGTTTCAACTATATATATAGAGAGACACAAATTAACTCTTTATATAAAATGAACAAATCAAGTTATATGAAGTTGCTGTTTCTACTTCTCAGATTCCAACTTTAAGTATTTGTTTTTCTGTTTCACCATTTACAGCAGGCAGCATAACAGTTATTATACTTTAACATGTCAGTAAGCTCGTTAGAGCTGCGGTGCAAAGTCTTCCTCTACATCCGTCTCATCACTCTGATGAGATCCCGCCTCGCTGTCAGTTCTACCTGGATGATGCGCTGATACGACGGTAGTTGAAGGCTGATTTTTAGCTGCTGGTCGGTGTGTTTTCAGTCGTGTCTGTGGAAACCCCCACGTGCTCTCCTGCTCTTCCTGTGCAAGCCCGACAGAGCGGCTCTGTGGCCCAGACTCACAAAAACCACCCTGCGACGTCCTCCTGCTTCACTGCGTCGTGTTTTCACTCAGCTGTCTGGCAGCGTCCGCATTTTCAAAAAGAACGAGAGATTTTAGCCTTATTTAAACCCTTATTTGTATTTATTGTAGTTGTTTAGTTGCAGACTTGCACTCACTCCAGCTCCCAACATTGGCTCCAAGCATTTGACATTTTGAGGCTCTTTTATGATCTCGTGCAAACTGGCACACATTTTTCTTTTCCCCTTTCACTCTGCATTTATAGTTGCCCCGCTGGCGCAAACTGGGGCCGAACGCCTTCCTGTCACGAGTCCTGGGAGTGTCCCCTGACCTGCACGTGCACTGTTTCGATGGCGAACGCTGACCAGAAGTCTGTGCGCATCAGCTGCTGAAGCAGTCGCAGCATAAAACGGATATTTCTGCTCTGTAGCTTTGATTTGTTTCCTCTCTGAACGTCAAGATTTGCTGATTTAAATGGGGGAGAGGGAAAAAAACATCCCCCTTTTCTTTCTCTGTCAGGTTTCATAGTCGCTGCTTGGTTGCACCAAACTTCACCCAGACAACAGCCTAGTTGAGAAATGGAGCTCTGTGTCTCCACTGGCAGGAGTTGAGCAACGGTGCCACTAATGTACCGCCCCTGGCGCCTCTGCAGGTCGGAGCTAAATAATGCAGCTGAAGTGTCAGAGATGATGAAGACTAGAGGATGGATGCAGGAGCGTCTGGGCGCTGTGCGCTAAAACACATTTTTCACAGAAGTTGCGAATTTTATCTGACAGTATCTGCTGATACAGAAAATGTTCATTTACATTTACATTACACCAATTAAAGAAAATAAAGAAGAAGCTTTTAAAGAAAAAGTATCATTAACCTGCCTAAAACATATAACTTTCTTACAACGTACCCCCCCTCGCGTAAATAAAAATCTGCGAACTGGAGCCGGAGCCCCCTGAGCCTCAATAATGTGTTTAAAATATGTTTAAAAACCGCAAAAAAGTAGCAAGACACTGCAGCGAAACAAGACAAAGGCTCAACTGTGGTCTATCTGTTACCTTCACAGCCTCTGGTCTCTGAACCGTAGTAAAGAAACTGCTGATATTGTGCTATTTTTGGCTTGTAATTAGCGGCTAACATGCTAACAACAACAAAACAAAAAGTCCGATTTTCTCTGCATGGAACGAGCACTTTATTCTGGCACTGCAGGAACTTGTAACATCACACAGGTTGTATTGTTGGGCTCCTGTCAGTTAACAGAGAATGTAAATCTATACACGCTGGGCTGCTGTTGATGCTCACTACACTTTTCATCTAATCCTGTTTTCTTCTGCCATCCTACGACACACACACTACATTACCCATAAGGCCACCTTCTTAAAGGGGCCAGGCTGGCTCACAACATTTCTTCGCTGTGAGAGAACGCGCACAACATCCTGTGATGTTTCCGCGATTTTTTAAATTATATTATATATTTCTGAAAAATCCAAGAATAACTAAAACTGCGGAACTTAAACTGCAAATTGGCGAGGGATCACTGTATAAGTAGAGAGCAAATATATTTTGGTATTTTGGTACCCAACAAAACAACAAACTGGGGGGCCTCATATTAGACTAAAATAACAGATGTGGTGCACAGTTTTTCAATAAAACGTGTCATATTACCACACCGATTCATACCACCAGGGGGGTTGTGATGACATCACGCCAGCAGTGGAGAAAAGTGGCTGAAAATGTCACTTTGCTGCACGTTTAAGCTGTTTGAACAGCTGGTGTGATGAAGGATTCGTTGGTTGAAGGTTTTATTGCACTTACAGTAACAATCGTAGTCATTGTCCTCTGCGAGGATGTGACCGCGGCTTGACCAGAAACATGATACAGAACATTTAGCTCACCCTGTTAGTTTACCCCGGTTACTCATCTCAGACAGTGTGGAAAGGAAGTCCTACTTGATGATAGAAAGGACGACCAGGACGCGGGAAAGACTTACTCCGTAAAGCAGATCGTATGCCAGAATCAACACTGACGACAGTTGGAAAAGACTCCAGCACCCACGTTGACCCTGGAAACGATGAAATGGGTGTAGGAAATGGATTGACGGGTGATCGATCGCTTGCAAAACTTAGGTTACATTGTACAGATTTCTGGGCCGCCCATTGCTGATATAGGGTTAGGATTAGGCTTAGGGTTAGGGTTAACCCTAACCCTAACTTTCACCACAGAACATATTTCAGTTATCTTTCCTCATCCCTCCTCCCGCTGCCCCCACTAATGCTTTACTTTATTGCACTTTATTGTGCTGTTATATGAGTTGCTGCTGGCTTATAAACTTAATTGCCGAACGTTATGACTTGCTAACTGTGCACACTGGCCCCCAGCTGGACAGTTGGGTCGGCTACAAGTGTTGCATGCACAATTGATGACTGTTGCTCTGTAAGAAAAATTTTAAAAAACACACGCACACACAACATCCAAGCAAACAGGAACTTAAACTGTCATGGAAATGTGTCAGCGACCACGAACGTCATGCTAACAGCCTCGGTCATTACCTCCGCCAAGGAGGTAATGTTTTCGCTGGTGTTTATCTGTCTGTCTGTGTTCAAGATAACTCAAAAAGTTATGGATGGATTTTGATGAGATTTTCAGGAGTTGTCAGAAATGTGAAAAGGAAGAACTGGTTTCATTTTGAGTGTGATCTGGAAGAAATCCTGGATTCTGGATCACTTTCAAACTTTCGATAACATTGCGGGCAATGGGGCTGGAAATTTTGTTTCTCAATATCTCTGTTAATTATTGCCCAAAACTCAAGAAATTTGACTCAGGGATTGACAATGGGAACCTCTATCAAATTTCAAAGGCTGATCCGGATCTGATCCAGAAGGCGGATTTTAGCGGCATCTGTAAATCGCTATATGGGGGAACTGTTGTGCTTGGCGGAGGTCTGCGCTCTCCGAGTGCTTTTCTAGTTGCCGTCATGTTTTCCGCCAGGTGTGGGAAACTCTCCTTTGAGATTCTGCCATGAGCCCATCCCGTGACCTCTGCCTTGTTGTGGATTCTGGCCGAGCAGTTCTTATCACGTTCTTCTGCATTCCAGAAATTTTCAGCTGGATTCCAATCCAGTGACCCTGGAGTCCCCCTGAAATTTGTTTCAGGCGTTTTTAGTGACATAACCCTGTGATTTTTACGTCATTTCTGCTGCACCTATTTGGGTCGACCCAAAAAGGTTCGGGTTGTGGTCTTGAATAGGCTGTGCCAATACACTAATCTCACGATACGTGACGGTACAATACACGATATTTAGCTAACGATACGATATATATCGATATTCATCTTACAATACGGGTTTTTTTAAAAAGAAGCTTAGAATATCGATACCCACGGCTGAAAAATCGCTACTCAATAAAATATCGATATATATCGCAGAATCGATAAAATCGCTCAGCTCTAGTGTTAAAGCTCTACGACCTCGGGCCGCCCCAACTACAGGGTGCACGGCGCGTGTTTGAGCTAACGAGGCTTCCGTAGCTGGTATAAAAAAACGTAGTGCCAGCAGTCGCGGACAAACGACTTCGAGCCACTTCGTTTAGAGCCGTAACAAACAAATAATACAGAGGAAAAACGTCCAACTCCGGGTAAATAACGCGTAGTTGTCGAACTGCTGTCGACCAATGATGGCGTCGACAGCTGTCGTGTGACACGTGGTCTGACAACGACGTGACGCGAACACGGATGGAACCAACTGTAATTTCACACCCAACCAACTAGGGGTGAGTTATTGGCAAGGACCTCGCAATATGATATGTGTCGTGCATCGTATACTTGGTCACGATACGATATTATCGCGGTATCACGATATATTGCGATATTCTACCCTGTTAATATCAAAATTAAAAGTAGAGATGAAAAATCAAGTTGCTGTATACGTTCATCAGATGATATTGATCATTCAGAGGACAAATTGAGTCAAAACTGTTTGTTTCAAAACAACCTATTTATTGTTTATTATTAGTGTTTTTGCACATTTAAGTAACCATTACAACATACTGACATCATTGTAAAAAAAATTGATATTAGGAGCTGAAAAATCGATATTATATTGGGCGGCCGAAAATCACGATATCTCACACCCCTACAACCAACATGTGTGGAAACAACGTGACTGTCATGACTTTGATCTCGAAGGATCAAATGGAAGATGATAAACTAAGCCTGAAGGAACCAGTTTGAGGCATTCGATCTATGAAGAAACGTCTTTCAGGCAGCAGCCTGAACTAAAGAGAGCAGGTTGGCTTCATTCTTCTGCTCTCCTGCTTCATCAGACCGTGATACTAGCAACACGGCTGTTGTCTGTATATTTATGACGAGTATCTTGCTCTCTGTCCCTTTCAGCCAATCTGGTCTCAGACCTGTCTCACCCACTCAAGCTGTCTGTTTTTTTAATTTATTTTGAATAAACCTTGACAGCTTTTCTGGCTTATTTGGCACCAACATCCTCAAGTCCTTTTTTTTTTCCGTCCCGTCTGCCGGTTTCACATGAACATTAACTAAAGCTCTGGACCGGTACCTGCACTGCTGCTAAATCACTTACAGGTCGGATAACGTCGCAGGTGCTTTCCTGTTACAGGCGCTGCAGCTCGTTACAGTCGTGGCCGACCGCAGCGCCGCCTCTTGCGCAGCTGCTGCCGGTTGCAGTTGTTGTGGCATTCGGGCGTGTCAGGAATGCGTCTGGCTGGATCTGGGATTCAGCCCGGTTCCTCTGCCAGGACAGAGCCAAGGCAGCGGTATCTGATCGATGCCTTTTGTTTTGTCAGCAGAATTAAGTAAAAACCTGTTGAGACGGAGCGCAGAGGAGGAAAATCATATTTATGTTTTTTTACATGGACAGTTTTTTTTTTTTTTTTCTTGTGGCCGTCCAGAGATCAGAGACCAGCAGAATCTTCTTCATAGTTTCTCCTTGCAGTCCCGTTCCTCGGCTGACCCAGTTCAATCCCCAGGGCCCCGTAACTGGGTTAGAAAACCAGGTTAAGCTTCCACCGCAAACGTTATAATCCTGGTTAACGCACCTCTCCCGTGTGAAGTGAGCGGGGAGGGAACGTGTCACCGCCTCCGGTGATGGGTTTCATCACCTGAGATGCCGTTACGTCCGTAATGATACGTTGGAGAAGCGCTTAAAGCCCTGAAGCCGGTTGGATTGATTATCCCATTATTGCCCGGTTTTTAACAGCTTCTTCCTTTTACGACAGCAAATCCACCTCCACCAGTCAGTGTTGCAGCCTGAGAAAATCCCACCATCCAACAACTTAATGTGGAAAAAAAAACTAAATGGTTGCTTTCAACATCAAACCTTAAACCCTGGTCTAACAGGAAGACACCCTCCAGACTCTTCCATCGTAGGTGGTGCGTTGCATCCTGTTCTGATGCATCTGAAAGACCATGTTAGTATTTAATAGAGCTGTGCGATTTTATCAATTCTGCGATATATATCAATATTTTTTCCCCAGAGTGTATCAATTTTTCAGCCGTGGGTATCGATATTCTAAGCTTCTTTCAAAACTCCTGTGTCCCATCTTTAAAAGCTTGCACTGTTTAAATAAATGAAACTATTTTTCTCAACACATCTTTTATTCATTTTGTCCAGCATTTGCAAGCTGCCTGTCAGCCATATAATGTGTAATTGATGCTTTCAGTTCAATAAATTCAAACAAAGTCATTGGAACACTCACAAGATGTCACCAAAATCACTTTGTCCCTTTAAAATCTTTCAGAAAATGATGTAAATGTTTTGTAAGATGAATATTGATAAATATCGTATCGTGAGCCGAATATTGTGTATCATATCGCGATATTAATGTATCGCTACAGCCCTAGTACTTAATATAATCATAAATGTTTAAGGGAGAAAAAGCATGGATTCCTGATGATTGATACTAACCCAAAAGCAATGAGAGAACCTTAAACTTTGACTAAAATGAGACTGTAAGGAAAGCGAACGCTCCTGATGGGTTTGGGCACAGGTTAGATGAGACATGAACGGCGCCACCTGTGGGACGACATCTGTATCTGGTCTCTTCATCTCTCCGCAGGTCTGCAGTCTCGTGTCTGATTAGCTGTTAATGTAATGACCTGTCTGAAACTTCCTGTCTGCACCAGTGCTAACCCAGTCTACCCCGCTGGATTGATTATTGGGTCGGATGAATTAGGAGCTTGGTTCTTCTTCTTCTTTTTCTGCTGACTCATGATTCAATCGGTGACGAACTAATAAGAAAATGTTGAAGGATTTCACTGTCGTTGCACCCAAAGGAAATGAAAGACAAGACACTCGAACCTTCTTTCTGTGATCCATAACAACACTGCAGCTGTAGTGTTTGCTTTTATCCTCCTGCTCCTTTATATACATATATATATATATATATATGTAAAAAATCTAAAAAAAAAAAACTTGTTGTGTGTCTTTCAGTTGCTGGACATCAACTGGACAGGACTCACAAACATGCTGGACATACCTGGAGTCAAGTAAGTGGCTACGCATGTGCACATCTTCACTGCAGTCTTCAGGCTTTGATCAAACCAGGTGGACTGAAGTCTGTCCAGACTGGACTCCAGGTGGACTGCAGTCTGTAGACTAGAGTCCAGGTGGACTGCAGTCTGTCCAGACTAGAGTCCAGGTGAACTGCAGTCTGTAGACTAGAGTCCAGGTGGACTGCAGTCTGTCCAGACTAGAGTCCAGGTGAACTGCAGTCTGTAGACTAGAGTCCAGGTGGACTGCAGTCTGTCCAGACTAGAGTCCAGGTGGACTGCAGTCTGTAGACTAGAGTCCAGGTGGACTGCAGTCTGTCCAGACTAGAGTCCAGGTGGACTGCAGTCTGTCCAGACTAGAGTCCAGGTGGACTGCAGTCTGTCCAGACTAGAGTCCAGGTGGACTGCAGTCCCTGCAGACTAGAGTCCAGGTGGACTGCAGTCCCTGCAGACTAGAGTCCAGGTGCACTGCAGTCTGTCCAGACTAGAGTCCAGGTGGACTGCAGTCTGTAGACTAGAGTCCAGGTGGACTGCAGTCTGTCCAGACTAGAGTCCAGGTGGACTGCAGTCTGTGGAGACTAGAGTCCAGGTGGACTGCAGTCTGTCCAGACTAGAGTCCAGGTGGACTACAGTCTGTCCAGACTAGAGTCCAGGTGGACTGCAGTCTGTAGACTAGAGTCCAGGTGGACTGCAGTATGTGCAGACTAGAGTCCAGGTGGACTGCAGTCTGTAGACTAGAGTCCAGGTGGACTGCAGTCTGTCCAGACTAGAGTCCAGGTGGACTGCAGTCCCTGCAGACTAGAGTCCAGGTGGACTGCAGTCTGTAGACTAGAGTCCAGGTGGACTGCAGTATGTGCAGACTAGAGTCCAGGTGGACTGCAGTCTGTAGACTAGAGTCCAGGTGGACTGCAGTCTGTCCAGACTAGAGTCCAGGTGGACTGCAGTCTGTGCAGACTAGAGTCCAGGTGGACTGCAGTCTGTAGACTAGAGTCCAGGTGGACTGCAGTCTGTCCAGACTAGAGTCCAGGTGGACTGCAGTCTGTAGACTAGAGTCCAGGTGGACTGCAGTCTGTGCAGACTAGAGTCCAGGTGGACTGCAGTCTGTAGACTAGAGTCCAGGTGGACTGCAGTCTGTCCAGACTAGAGTCCAGGTGGACTGCAGTCTGTAGACTAGAGTCCAGGTGGACTGCAGTCTGTCCAGACTAGAGTCCAGGTGGACTGCAGTCTGTAGACTAGAGTCCAGGTGGACTGCAGTCTGTGCAGACTAGAGTCCAGGTGGACTGCAGTCTGTAGACTAGAGTCCAGGTGGACTGCAGTCTGTCCAGACTAGAGTCCAGGTGGACTGCAGTCTGTGCAGACTAGAGTCCAGGTGGACTGCAGTCTGTGCAGACTAGAGTCCAGGTGGACTGCAGTCTGTAGACTAGAGTCCAGGTGGACTGCAGTCTGTCCAGACTAGAGTCCAGGTGGACTGCAGTCTGTAGACTAGAGTCCAGGTGGACTGCAGTCTGTCCAGACTAGAGTCCAGGTGGACTGCAGTCCCTGCAGACTAGAATCCAGGTGGACTGCAGTCTGTAGACTAGAGTCCAGGTGGACTGCAGTCTGTCCAGACTAGAGTCCAGGTGGACTGCAGTCTGTGCAGACTAGAGTCCAGGTGCACTGCAGTCTGTCCAGACTAGAGTCCAGGTGGACTGCAGTCTGTGCAGACTAGAGTCCAGGTGGACTGCAGTCTGTAGACTAGAGTCCAGGTGGACTGCAGTCTGTGCAGACTAGAGTCCAGGTGGACTGCAGTCTGTGGAGTCTTGAGTCCACCAGGGAGGATCCTGCTGTGGACGCTTGTGTCCTTCTACTGTTACGTTGATGTTGGTCAGATGTCCAGATGAATGAAATGATGGAACGCCGTCTCTACAGAGACACCAGCTGAGAAGTTTTTAATGTTGATTCCTTCCTTCTGTTCTCTGTTCACGCCATACCACGCTTCTGTGGAGTGCACGTGTTTTAAAAAAAAAGTGCACGACCTGCTTATGTTGTTCAGAGTTTCTGACTTTTCTGTTTATTTTAAGTTTCAGCATTTATGAACTGAAAAAGAACCTCCTTCGAATTATTCTCCTGCTGCTGCTGCTGCTTCTAATACTTCTTATTCTTATACTTATTCTCCTTCTTCACCTCCTCCTTCTTCTCCTACTTTTCCTGGTTCTTCTTCCTTTTTTCTTCTGCTCCTCCTTCTACTTCTTCTCCCTCTCCTCCTCTTTCTCTTCCTTCTTCTTCTTCTTCTTCTACTTGTCCTTCTCCTCCTCCCTCTTCTACCTCTCCCCCTTCTTCTTCTCCTCCTCCACCTCCTCCTCCACAGCCAATCATCTGCCTCCATCTAACTATCTTTTACATCCTCTTCCCTCACACAAACTAACTTCATGTCCTCTTTCTCTACATCTCTTAAATCTCATCTTCCCCTGAGTCTCCCAAAGTTCATTCCTTGAGTCGATGATCTGAGTTTAAAAGTCACTGACCGTCACCAGGCGGTAAAATTAACATCAGTTTATAATTTATGGAGAAACTGCTTCCTGCTTGTTGTTGTTGTTGTTTGTGCGTCAGCTGCTTTAGCTGCGGTGAATCAGTTTCTCCTGCTGCTGAGAGCATCGCAGCTACACCTCATAAATGACTGTCTCCATGCTGGACGAGCTCTCGTGGCCTGATCACGCTGGATTTTATATAACACCCTAAATGAACATCTGCTCAGCTGGGCAGCTTAATCCATTAACTCCTGCACATGATGCATTTCTAAGGCGCGCCGCCGCCTGTACTTCATCCCCTCGTATCTCTTGTGAAAAGTAGACGTGAAGCAAAGCATTATGGGGCTGTAGCAGTCTCCAGATTTGCCGGGCATTAACGTGGATTACTCTCATAAAACTCTGGGCGTGTTGTAAGAGGCTGAGATGACTTGCAGAACGCTTGAATTTAAATGTCTCGCTTAGATTAAATTCAGGGTTAAGGGATGTTTTCGGTGCTGATGTAACCACCACACTGTCAAAAAGAGCTCTGTCTCTTCCTGTCGGCAAATCTTCCATTTATTGAGCCTGCGATGAAGTCGTCGGAGCCAAATGCTGCCCGTTCTGCTGCCAGCTGGCGTTGGAGGATGCCAAAACGTGCCTCCATGTCGAGCGCCGTTAAAAGTCAAGAGCGGCCGACGGGATCAATTTTCATTTATTGCTCTGTCGTTTATGAACTTCCTTAAAACTTGTAGAATCGTGAGTCTTTATGGTTTAAAATCTTGAAGCTCCTCGTTATAAAACACGTGACACAGATGCTGTTTTCCCCATGTGGTCAGAAGTGGGGGTGTGAAAAAAAAAATCGATTTGGCAATATATGGCGATTTTCGGCTGCCCAATATAGTATCAATTTTTCAGCTCCTAATATCGATTTTTTAGGAAAATTGTTTAATTTTCACCTTTAAATTGTTTAAAATTTAAATGTGCAAAAATACTAATAGTGTTGAGACAAATAGTTTTGACTCAATTTGTCCTCTGAATGATCAATATCATCTGATGAACATATACAGCAACTTGATTTTTCATCTCTGCTTTTAATTTTGATATTAACTGGGTAGAGTATCGCAATATATCGTGATATCGTGATACCATGATAATATTGTATTATGATGCATATCATATTGCGAGGTCCTTGCCAATACTCACCCCTAGTCAGAAGTGGTATTACTACATATAGTGGCTTTAAAGGCCCCTTTATTCAGTTTCCTGAAGTCTCAATGAAATGTCTGTGACATGCTTTGATCGAGTAGCATGAAAGCTCCCTCTTCAGTCACGGCTCCGATCCTGGATTGTTCTATACTCTGATCCGGGTCTGTGATGTCACAGGCCTCTGCATATTTGAACGGCTCACTGAATGTTGTCCTTTCAGGTTTGGGTAGCCCCGAGCAAACTGAGAGGATTGTACTCTTCTCGGGTTTAGCAGCATGTTCAAGTGACCTTTTTTTCTTCCGCTCAGCTCAGACTTCAGGCACCGATACTTCTGTTTTGGAATTGAATGAAAAGCTGGTGCTATTAAATATCCAACCGGAGCCAAGGTTGCTTTTGTTCTGAGGGGAGGTCACGGGAGAAACAAGCCTCACCCACTCATACAGAGGAGTTAGCTGATCTCATGTTTGAAGCATTTTGGGTTACAGGGCAGTGGGTGATGTCCTGGTTCTGGCACGGAAACAAAATCACCTCTCAAAGCTCAGCGTACGTTCTGCAAAACAAACTCGATGGGGCTTCGGGCGTCCGACGGGAGCTTCAGAGCTGGAGACCCGACCTGGCAGGTGGTGAACGCCCTCCGCCACCATCCGGGGTGCTAACCACGTTGGCACGCCTCCGCATCGGGCTGCTTCCTGCTGGCTCACGCTGTTGTGTTGAGCTGAGAGAGGCGCTGCGGTTTCCAAGAAACTCTCCGCCCTGTGAAATGCAGCCCTCCTTGCTGAGCGAGTTTGAAGAAGACTGCCTCTGTGTTTGTGTTTGTGCGTTGTGATCAAACACACCTGCCCCACCCTCCTCTTCCTGTGTGTGAGTAAGAAGGCCCTCATATTTCCTCCGTGACGACCGGCATGAAACCCTTCAACCGCCCTTAGCTGAGCTGATTTTCTTTTTTTGGAGTTTTCTCTCAGAATTGAACAGGCTCCATCATTTCCATCTCAGGACGGCGCCATCTGACGCTCATCTGGACCCAGTTAGGTCCTCAGCGAGCAGGCTGATCAGGGGCTGGCATGCTGGAGCAAACTTTGTAATCTCTGTAGGAAAACTGACCCAGAATCAGCCGCAGCAGAAGGGATCTGTTGCGGTGAGGCAGGAGCTGTCGGGATGCAGGACGGTGCTGCCATCTATTGGAAACGAGGAAGAACTGCAGAGGGAGATCCATGCTGGACGTCCTCACATTCCTCCTCAGAGGAGAGTCAACGCTCCTCCTCAGGAAAAGGAGCCGGTCGAAGCAACTTGGATGCCCCTCAAATGACGAGTTTCAGCTGAGCAACTGTCACGTCTTCAGTTGGGGGGGGGGGGGGGGGGGGGGGGGGGGGGGGGGGGGGGGGGGGGGGGGGGGGGGGGGGGGGGGCGCTACACAAGGCAATGCAATCATAGGCATCAAGTGAGGGGAGGGTTGCAGTAGCTGTGCTCCAACAGGTTTTCCAGCTGGACTCCACACATGCAGCAGTCCAGAGTCCTGGTGGACCAGCAGCTGCGGTAGGGGGGCACGATAATTATCAACCTGATAACTATCGGGCCAGTAACAGGAAATTATGACGTCATCTCGATAAGTCCGATATCATGACGAATAGCCCCGATAACATATATATTTTTGTCAACACAGCAGTGCCTCGCTCCCTCTGAGCCTTGAATGACCGGCTGTGAATGTTATGTTCAAGTGACGTCGGGATAATCAGGAAAACGATTTCTCAGTAAGGAAAATCAAGAATACCCCCTCATGCCAGAAAACAACTTGTTAACTCGGTCATAATTTTGGTAGTTGCTGACTTTAATTGATATTCGCAGTATTTTCCCACATGTTACACATAAAAAAATAGAAAAAATAGACAAGGCTAAAAGAACGACGAGCAAACGAGGGAACCGAGGAATTTACATTACACCTTGAATGCAGCATTGCGGTACAGAGTGCGCTGATTTAAAAAAAAAAAAAACAACAAAAAAAAACATGGCTATGGTATGGAACTTCGTTAAAGTTTCAGAAGAAGATAGTTCGCTGGTTATTTGGGACAAATGCTCCAAGCGAAGGAGGGAAAAATAGTACAAGCTTTAATACATCAAACCCAATCAACCACCTGAAACATAAAAATCGCTTCCATGGAGTTTTGAAATCGCACTAACGTAAGCTAACATGAGCTAACGTGAGCAAGCTGCTCCCTTCCCCTCTCCTCTCCTCCCTTTTCCTCGCCATCATCTAAAGCTTATATGAGAGTAAAAAAAAAATCCAAAAACTACCGAACCTCATTTACTTTAATTAATTCATTTGAATGGAACCACAAGCCAAAATCCTTTAAACATAATTTTCTGTTACTATGGAGTGCACTTTTTTAATTTATTTACACAGAAAAGTCTAACTTGTTTAATTAGGGAAAAAAAAGTATCTGTTCATTTAAAGAGTCAAAACTGCTTTTGGTTTTGTTCATAGTATTGATGTAATGATCTTAGATATGTGTCTGTGTTATCGGTAGCGATATCGGCCTTTAGGAGCTGAAAGTTAAGGGTTATCGGTATCTGTTTTAAAAAACAGTTATTGTGCATCCCTAAGCTGCGGTTTAGAGCATGCTGGCCGCTTCCTGTCTGGATGAGCGAGGGCTTGTATTTTTGTTAATCAGCTGGTGATTTAACGCGGTACAGTTCAGCCGAGGTTTAATCGGCAGATGTTTCTCTGTCCTGGTTGATTATTTGTTTGTAGGATCTGTCCTGTCTCCACCTCGTCCGTCCATCCCTCCTGCTCATGTGTCTCTCTCTCTCTTTCTCTGTTGCAGTGGTTTGTGCAACAACCTCATCCAGGACATCATCCACAGCTACCTGGTGCTCCCCAACCGCATCACCATCCCCCTGGTGGGAGAGGACCAGCTGGCCAGAGTCCGCTTCCCCATTCCCAAGGTAGCACATAGACAGAAACGAGTTTTTGTTTTCCTTAAAAACCTCCTCTGATCTTGTGTTTGAGCTGCTGGCTGAGTTGCATGTAGTTCCACGGATCTGAGCCTTCCTTCCCCGTCCACCTTCCCCGTCCCGTGTCTTGTCTCTTCAGGGCGTCCTGAGGATCCACTTGATTGAGGCCCAGGACCTGCTGGGCAAGGACAAGTTCCTGGGGGGGCTGATCAAAGGCAAGTCCGACCCGTACGGAGTCATCCAGGTCGGGACGGAGCTCTTCCAGAGTAAAGTAGTGCACGAGACCGTCAACCCGAGATGGAACGAAGTGTATGAGGTGAGCCTCGCGGCGTGATGAGCAGCGTTCTTGTGGATGACGCCCACGCTTGCGGCGCATTGAGTGCCTCACCAGCGAATCCGCTTGTCCTTTTCAGACGCTGATTTACGACCACAAGGGCCACAACCTGGAGGTTGAGCTGTTTGACGAAGACACGGACAAAGACGACTACTTGGGAAGGTAGCGCAGCAGTGACTCGTATCAGCTGAAGTGAGGGTGGTGTTCTGGTTGGACGGTTAAACCTGTACAGCTCTGAGACGCAATAGCTGGGTATCTCACGATATACCTGACGTTTCACTTTCTAACTTACATTTTATCCTCGGTTTGAGTCAGAGTCTTCTCTCCAGATGTTGTCAGAACACATTCTCAAATTACTGGTCCAGTAATTGATCACAGTTGCAAGGAAAATCCAAATAACTGTCTCTTCTTGGCCTTTAAGATTTTTTTTGGTTTAGCTAAATTTGACATTTGAAGATGCCTTTTTGGCCTCTGGGAATTTTTTTTGTTCGACTGTGTTCATTTACGTTTTAGTCCTTTGTTAATCAGTGGATAGACCAGGGTAAATGGTGAAGGACGAGGCTGCCGAAGGCGTCGGAGTTTTCACAGCCATGGCGCGGCGCCTCCGGTCTCTACTTCCACCAGCTATTACATAATAATAATTGGTTTTATTTTATTTATTCAAGTAAAAAAGTGTTTGCTTTGTTCTTGGTAAGAAGATGGAGTGTTTGAGAAAGGCATCCGGACTTTCAGGCAGTGGTTTGTATTCATAATACTTGTCTGCCTGTTGGTTTTACTGGATCTCAGCGCTGGATTCGATACAGTTGACCACATTATATTATTTCAACGATACTCCAACTATATTACTCTCTCTGATGCTGCACTGAACTGGTTCAAAACTTACCTGGAGAACAGGAAGTACCTTGTGTCAGTAGACAGCTTTACATCTGACCAGACAAAAATTACATGTGGCGTTCCCCAAGGTTCCATCCTGGGGCCTCTTCTGTTTAACATCTAAACACTTTGAATTGTTTTGTACATGAAATGTGCTATACAAATAAACTTGCCTCGTGATCTTTATTTCAGGCTAACGATTGACTTGGGGGAGGTCCAGAAGGAGCAGAAGGTTGACGAGGTGAAGGCACTTTTTCTTCTCTGAGCTGCTCTTCTTCCTTTCTCTGCATTGATGTCACATTTCAGCCTAAAACGTCTTTGCTGGATGTCTTCTTTTTTCTCTCTCTCTCCTGAGATGACACAGTTTAAAACTTTCTGTTGAAGCTTGAGTCAGACTGGAAGTTCAGGCATCTGCAGATCTAAGCGGCTCACTGAATGAGCCGTTTACAGATCGAGGTTTATGTTGAGATGTTGAAGATGCTTTTTCTCTCAGAATGTCCCCTTTAATGGTATAAACAAGCCAACAAGTATTTAGTTTTATGCCAGATGCCGTCAGGACTAACATCATGTCCTCCTCTCAGTGGTTCGCTCTGGAGGATGTGGCCACAGGGAAGCTGCACCTGAAGCTGGAGTGGTTGTCTCTGCTGTCCACGCCCGCGAAGCTGGACCAGGTACGGCGGCAAAAATGGCCTCAACACTTCATTCATCTTCTTTGTTTTATTTTTTTTTAACCAAACGATAAAGACTGATCCCAAAGGAGAAAAAAATAAAAACGACAATCTGCCGCTGTGTCCTTCTGCCCTTGCAGGTACTGACGAGCATCAAAGCCGACCGCGGTCATGCCAACGACGGTCCGTCGTCGGTGCTGCTCGTCATTTTCTTGGACTCGGCCAGAAACCTGCCGGTGAGTCGGCCCGGTTGAACGCCGCAGCATTATGTACTCGTAAATCCATCTCGCAGGTCAGCAGGCGCTTGCGTAAGTCTCAGATTTATTGTTTCGAAAGCTTGAGGTGAGACTGATAAGAGCTGATCAGCTTAAATGTTCCTCAAACGTTACTGAGGGACTGATTTTTAAGACACAACATTAGGAGTTGTGTGCATGACTTCAGTTTTAGGATAACTTGAGCTGTCTTGAGCGTACCTGCCTCGAGTCTCCTGCTTTTCTGCTTCCTGAGCTTCTCTGCTGCTCTTCACTCCATCTCACCTTTGCATTTACGTGTTTCTGATAAATCGCTCATGGCTGATTATCTCTGTTTTATATTTAGTAGTATTTCCGTGTATGTGGTTGTTTTTTCTGTGAGGGATGTGGCTGATCAGACTCTGGAGTCTGTCGCTCTTCAACCCTCCTCTTCTCAGACTGCTCTTCTTCTCTGGTTCTTCTCTTCCCTCCTCGCCCCCTCCGAAGAGCGTCTTCGAGGGGAACTTGGGCTCTGGCTACTTAAAAGAGAGGCGGGCGGCGGGCCTCGTGTTTTGCGAGAACACCGCTTCTCTCTATAGGACCTTATTTGTGAGTCTGTTGGCTGTTTTATGCATTGTAGACTAGTTTGGAGAATGCCAAGGTGTGACTACCCCTGCTCAGGAACTCGTACTTTTGGCTTTTCTTTTCCCCTTTAAAATTAATTATTGAATTAATTTGCCTCGTCAGCATGAACCCTAACTCATGCATGGGCTTGATTCCCGTTATTTGATGTGTTATGACAGAAACTGAGGGATATGACCCAAGCATCCTACTTCCTCTGCCATTGTCAATCACGAGGAGCTGGCGACCTCGAAGAAGAGCCGAACACATCACAGCATTGTCCTGCTCTTCTTCTGTGGCCTCATTTCCTGCATCAGCACCCTTTACATTGATGCTTTTCTGTTTCACTGTTTAACATTTTCAACAAAGATTACATTTTAGTGGAAGATAATCGAGTTTTAACAAGGCGAATCAGATCATCACAGCTCCAGAGCTGTAGCTGTTGTCTGGTTGGACTGTAATTCTCTATTTATGGACATTTTTAGTTCTACTGGTGGGACAGCAAAAGAACTGGATTCCTATGTAAAGACGTGCATCATCAGCCAAGCTGCTTTATTTGACATTATGGTAGTTCATGATGCTGCCAGGAGGAAACGATGCACAGGAAAGAGGATCCAGTATAGCTCCTTGAGGAACACCGTTCTCAGCACTCCTGTTTTTGTGAATATGATCATTCTAGCTTAAGCTAAAACTATTTAATTTAAATCCCACTATTCATATTGCCTGCCAGAAGAACTAATATTCAGGATTATATGTATGTTCCCTTGTCAATAACAAACTATATGACGTGGTTCTGTTTCGGAGGAAGGAATGCGTGTTAATTCTCGTGAGATTTCCAGAGCAGGGAAGGTGATTCGTCCCTTCCATCGTCCTTGTTTAGGTCATAGACTTCATGTAAAAGATGGACACGACTTCCACAGTCCTCTTGTTGCAACATCTGTCTGTAAGATGGACGGTTATTCACGGATGTTAATGAGAAAGCTGATGCCAGCTCTTAAGGCCATGTCTCATAGACTTCTAATACAGGTTGTTGCCCTTCCTGCTGGTCATTGAGCTTTTTCCTTTTTTTTGTTTTGACTGGAGGGTTGTGTCCATGTCTTACATGCAGTGTATGATTGAGACCCATTGTACGGTCTGGCCTCTTCCCATCAGAACCAGTATAACCCCTCTGAATATCCACAAAACTTTTCAAAGACGTGCGTCACCGCTGACGCAGAGGTCGTGGATGCCGGTCCCAACAGACCCGTATCAAACAGCCCAACACCAGAGGGGTTACCTGAAGTACACCTTTATTTAGCTGACAAGAGCTTAATGTCATAAATACCCCGAAGCACCGATCCCACGTTCTGTTCTTCCACCATTCCTGTGTGCTGTGAACAAAATCCCCTCATATCCTCCCCGTGAGATTTTTCTTTCTACCCAAAACACCCTGTTAGGAGTTAGTCATACATCGCTGTTACATCAGTGGTATTTATCCCAGAATATCTTTTTGTGCTACCTGCTCCTCATTTATTACTGCAGATCAACCCCCCCCTCCTCCTCCCCCCCGCTGAGCTTCATCCCACCTGATCTCCATGTACTTCTCTTTCTGTTTTACTGATGCTGACCCTCATTTCAGTCCAGCCGTGGTTGTTTTCTTGTTGAAAAATTCTGATGGCATGAAGAAGAGACCAGAAACAGTGATGTTCAGTGATGTTTTCTGTGCTGCAAAGAGTCTGTCTTATTTTTTTAAAAATAATAATAGCACTTTTCAGACGCTGCAATTGTAATCTCATGTCCACATCTGACTGGGGAACGACATTAACCATGTGATCATCCATGTTGTCTCTGTGTCTGTCTCACTTTGTGGTGAAACCCGGTGGTGGTGGCGCTGGTGGTGGGTTGTCATCAACTTCCCTGCATGCCCCCCCCAACCTCCCCAAATAACCTCCTGGTGTGTGTGTGTGTGTGTGTTGCTCTCTCCTGCCTTGTCACTGGGGGAAAATCAAAGCGCAATCCGTTAGAGTTCAACCAAGCGGGGCTGAAGAAGGCCTCGGTCAGTAAAGCCATCAAGGTAACAGCACGGTAACAAAGTACACCCATACTGCTCAGACACGGGGGGGGGGGGGGGGGGCAGAGGAAACACTGGGACATTTATGTAGACACTCAATCAACACACACCGTCACAGTTGGACCAAAGACATACGGACACCAGATCCCGCGCCCACGTTCTGCTGAAGAAGCTTCTTTGTGAAAGCTGGATTCTTAACAATTCTCATTGCGCTCATTAGTGTCCCTGTTTTAAGTCTTACTCTCATTTGGTTCCTCACATCAGACAGCGATTTGATTCAGCACTCATGTGTCTCTGGCCTGACTGTGTACGCCAACATTCACTGAGTCCAGAGAAGTTTGGACATTTGGGGAAAAACCGTGTACGTGGAAAATATCAGATATTACATGTGAGGTGGTCATTCCAGCACTAGGAACGAGCCCAAGGAGATTTAGAGCCAATTCCAATTCATCCCTTAACCCTCAATCTCAACCCTCGCCATTAACCCTCAGCCCTTGGAAGTAATTGTAAGGGCTAACTTGTGAATTAATTCAATTCAATTCAATTCAATTTTATTTGTATAGCGTCTGTTACAATGTCAATTGTCTCTAGGCGCTTTACAGAGACCCAGATCATGACCCCCAAGCAAATATCATTAACTAAAATTATAATATTAAATCCAATCAAGGATAATGGCAGGTAAAAAACTCCCACAGAGGGAGAAAAAAACCTTTAAGCCAAACAGTGGCAAGGAAAAACTCCACTTGCTTAGAAATGGGACACCCCTTAAGTGCAGTTACGTCTTCAGACTCTGGGGGGCGGCCTTACCACCAAAGCTACTTCCAGTCTGTCAAGAAAATGACGACAAAGAAAAATAAGATAATATATATTCAGTCATGGAAAAAATTATTAGACCACCATTTTTTCTTCACTTTCTTGTTCATTTTAATACCTGGTACCACTAAACGTTATCGTGTGACTAAAACAGACAGAAAAGAAAACACTGAATGCATAAAAGCAGTGTTTTTGGCAGTACAACGCCATAGCTATTGATGTAAAAACTTAAGTGATTTAGGTTATAATCAAAAAAAAAACCACAGAAAATAGCAAGATATCAGCTCTTAAATAAAACTCTTATGAGCAATCTTTGTGGTTATCGTTATGTTTGTCCAAACAAATGTACCTTTAGTTGTACCAGGCATTAAAATGAACAAGAAACTGAAGAAAACAAGGGAGGTCTAATCATTTTTTCCATGACTGTATATATAACGAAGACAATAAGATGGTTTTGTAACATTTAAATCTTTATTAACTACAAAAATACTTACATTCATAGCTAGCTTTTCTCTGTGCTGTCTTTTTCTAAAATGGCTTTGCGAAAATACGCAATGCCTTCTGGGTAGCCCTTACTCCCAAGGGTGGTGCTGGAGAATCTCAATATTGAGGCCAATACAGCCCTCAAACTTGTCCCTCAACTTGAAGTTCCAAGAATTGCCAGCAGACAGCACTTGCATTTCACAGGAGTACGCATTTTTGAGATTGAGGGTCCAATTGTCCGTCCAGAGGCAGAAGCGATGTGGGCATTTTGTTCCAGGAATGACATGAAAGCCTCTTCATGTCATGAAGCTTTAGAGATATCCAGCATCTCTAAACCCTAAACTGTCCGCCTAGTCATCTGCAGACGGCTTCCTTATATTTTATTGTTCATATTTAAAGTGGTTTTCAAGCCCTTCATATGAAACGTTGGCTCACTCAGCCGTCATCCCCAGAGCATCCAGTATAGCTCCTTGAGGAACACCGTTCTCAGCCCTCCTGTTTTTGTGACTATGACCATTTTTGCTTAAGCTAAAACTATTTGGTTTAAATCCCACTACTCATATTGCCTTCCAGAAGAATGAATATTCAGCAGGATCTATGCAGTAGGCGCCGCTGCCGCGCCAACGCACGTCCACGTTGTCGACTCCATTTACTGACATTTCCTAAACTGACGACCAAGACTGCGTCTAACAGTGTGTGTTGTAAATAACAGCATTAGTGTCTGAGCTACACTCATCTTTTTATTTTATTTAATCTGGTTGATTTTCCACACTTTCTGGTTCACGGGTCTTTTGCCTGATGCACTTTCTTCTAATTCTTTCCCTCAGTAGCCTGGCGTCAGTCCGGCCCCAAAAGTGAAACTTAATAATGAATGTGTTTAACTGAGGGCCAAGTTGGGTAAAACATAAACCAACTCATTTTTAGAGTTAAGGAGTTAACTTAAAGCTAAACTCTGTTTAGTCTTGTCATCATGTTTCTGGCTGAAACATAAAGAGACTTGTAAAAGTCATTCTTTCTTTTGAGTGAGACCCATTTTTGTCTTCTGCTGCAGTCTGGTAAAAAAGTGACCAGCGATCCCAGCCCCTTTGTCCAGTTCACAGTGGGACACAAGTCCTCGGAGAGCAAGGTAAGAGCACGCCGACACCAACCCGCTGGTGGGTCACACGCCGAGCGTTCACGTCTAGTTTATTTGACGCGTCCGGGGCGTCCTCGTCTCCGTGGAGCAGCTGTGGCCCGTTCTGGACTCTGGGGTCACTACTCATCAGCTCCAGGCCTCCAGCCCCCCTTTTCTCCTTTCTATGCAACTATTATCTTCTCATTCGGGGGGAAAATGTACGCCCGACATCAAATGGCTGCTTCTTTTCATCTCCAGGTCAAGTACAAGACCAATGAACCAGTGTGGGAGGAGACGTTCACCTTCCTCATTCACAACCCCAAAAACCAGGATCTGGAGATCGAGGTGAGAGAGGTCCATCCGGTCTGCTGCTCCTCAGAGGTTCCTCCTGTCAGCTCACCTTTGACTCCTGTGTCTCTCAGGTGAAGGACGCCAAGCACGAGTGTTCGCTGGGGACGCTGAAGGTGCCTCTGGGTCGCCTGCTGGAGGCCGAGGACATGACGCTGCACCAGCGCTTCCCCATCAGCAACTCCGGACCGAGCTGCACCCTCAAGATGAAGATGGCTCTGCGGGTAAAACCGGATCTGCCGTCCCTGTTTTCATGTCGGTGTGAATGGAAAGCTCACATTTTCCCTCCTCCTTGTTTTTTTTTTTTTTAATTTCAGGTCCTGTGCCTGGATAAGGACACATCCTCCTCCTCAGGCTCCGCCCCGTCCTCTGTGCAGGTCCGCAAGTCCAGCTCTTCCAGCCGGACCCCCCGGTCCTCCGTCTCCTCAGAGTCCCCTAAGCCTAAGCCTCCCCCCGCGAGCTCCGACATCCCCCGCTCTGCCTCGGTGTCGGTTCAGGACGTGCTGAACCGGCAGGGCGAGGCCCAGGAGTCCGCCAGGTCCCCCGGAGTCGCGGACTCGGGACACGGCGGTGCAGCAAAAGCGGCGGGTCAGAGCCTGGCGGAGACCGGGAGGAGCAGCTCCAGCCTGGCCATCTCTGGCTCCCAGCAGTACCTGGCTGGAGGGAAGGAGCCCACCCCCAGCATCGCCTCAGACATCTCCAACCCCTACGCTGCTCAGGAGCTGCAGCAGAGACTCCAGCAGCTGCAGAAGTACGACGCTCACGCTAGGAGACGCTGCTGAGCGCTCCCAACGCACCTTTAGAGCTTCCAGAGCAACTACCGTATTGTCCCGAATATAGGTCGACTCTTGATTATAAGACAAACCCCTATTTTTCACATACCATTTTGGAAATATGATGAAGGCAATAAGGTTATTCATTAAACAACTTTTTATTGTACAATTACTATAGAAAAAACTCCCACAGAGATAACATTCTGCTGTATTGTTAAACATTTTAATGATTTCATCTTTTTTAGGAAGTATAGTACCATACTTGCGTGTCAGATTTCCTTGTTATTCAAGATCAAGGTATGGTATTTAATAAACTGTGTTCTCTTCAAATCTGAGAATATGACTCTAAATAAGCTACAACCATGTAGTTCAATAACTGCAGAACTATTGAAGTAGAACAACATAAATAATTCAGTCTGTAAAAAACTAATTCTGGACTCCAACAAAACTTTCAAAGCCCTTTGCTCGAGTCGGCTGCGTGGTTCCTCCATCCTCACTGGTTAGCTCGGTGCGGCTCCATCTAGTGGCGCAGATGTGTAATTACAATAGAAAAGTCTAGTCCATTATCAGGTGACCCCCATTTTTGAGAATATGATTTCCAGAATAAAATATCGTCCTATATTCAGGCCAATACGGTACTTAGTGCTTCAGTCATACTTACTTCATTATTCTTTTCATATTGTGACTTTTAATTAATTTCAAAGAGCCTCAAAGATCAAATATATCATGTAGTTGGGACTGATACAGATATTTTAGATCTGCAGCCACTGATAATAAATCTTCTCTCCCCCGCTCCCTCTCTCTCCCTCTCTCTCCCTCTGTCTCCCTCTGTCCTCTCTACCTCTCTCTCTGTCTCTCCTTCTCTCTCTCCCTCTCTCTCCCTCTGTCTCTCTATTCCCTCTCTCTCTGTCTCTCCTTCTCTCTCCCTCTCTCTCCCTCTCTCTCTCTCTCCCTCTCACCCTCTCTTTCTTCCTCTCTCTCTTCCCCCTCTTTCTCTGTCTCTCTCCTCTCTCCTCTCTCTCTCTCCCTCCCTCTTCCTTCCCCTCCCTCTCTCTCCCTCCTTTCTCCCTCTCCCCTCTCTCTTCCCCTTCCTCCCTCTTTTCCTCCCCTCTCTCTCTCTTTCACCCTGCCTTTCTTCCCTCTCTCTCCCTCTCCATCTCTCTCTGTCCCCTCTCGCTCTCTTGCTGTCTCTCTTTTCCCCTCTCTCTCTCTCTCTTCCCTCTCTCTCCCTCGCTCCCTCCCCTCTCTCTCTCTGTCTCTCTCTTCCCTCTCTCTCTCTCCCCTCCCTCTTCCCGTCCCTCCCCCCTCCTCCCCCCTCTCTCGTCCCCCCCCCCCCCCCTTCCCTCTTCCCCCCCCACCCCCCCCCCCCCCCCCCCCCCCCCCCCGTAGTGGTTCAGGCCCGAGCCACTTCCCCCTGGGGGAGGTCCAGCTGACCATCAGACACAGCTCCCAGAGGAACAAGCTCATCGTGGTCATTCACTCCTGCAGGTACGAACCTCATTGAGGTTTGATGTTTCCACTCGCCGCCTCTTCGCACCGTAACCATCTTTGGTTGATCTCTGTCGTCTCAGGAACCTGATCTCGTTCACCGATCAGGGCTCGGACCCTTACGTCCGCCTCTACCTGCTCCCTGACAAACGGAGGTCCGGCAGGAGGAAAACTCACACGTTCAAGAAAACGCTGAACCCGGTTTATGACCAGACGTGAGTCCGACCGTCCCCCGCCGTTTTTGACCAACCATCTCGTCTATCTGTCGGTGTAAGACGAGCCTGGTCTCCCCCCTCAGGTTCGAGTTCAGCGTTTCCCTGATGGAGCTCCACAGAAGGACTCTGGACGTAGCAGTGAAGAACGGTGGAGGGCTGCTCTCCAAGCACAAAGGCCTGTTGGGGAAGGTCTGTAATTTACTGTTATGGTTCCTTTATTTCTTCATGCTTCACCAGTAATTTCACTGTCGGGATATTCTGGTGGTTTATAAACTTTAAAAAAACATATATTTCAACTGTTTTCTTTTCAGGTTCTGGTGGATTTAACTCATGATGAAATCAGCAAGGGTTGGACACAATGGTTAGTTTATTTATTCATTTATCTGTTTTGCATTTATTTCATTTTTGTCGTTTTGTCACAACCGTTTTGAAATAATAATTAAATTTATTAGGGGAAACGTAATCACCCCCCCACCTTTATAAATGTGTTATTACTATGATTAGCCACATGTTTTTGTGAATCTGAGTTTGGTTTCGGCAGCCACGCCTGATTACCGCCAGAAATAAAAAAAAAATTGCTTAAACAGAACCTGTCTGACAACATGAAGCAGCTAAAAGAGCTCAAACAGAGATGAGACTGACACCTGTCAGGGTTTCTGAAGCTTCGGGGGCTCCAGCGGACCACGATGAGAGCCTTCATCCACAAATGGAGAAAACATGGAACAGCAGTGAACTTTACGTACCAAAATTACTCCAAGAGCTCACTAAAGAGCCCAGACAACGTCTGAAGGTCTCAGTCGAGGTCCGTGTTCATGGCTCAACCATCAGAAAGAGACGGGACAGAAATGACCAAAACCACTGCTGACCAAAGACGAGACAAAAGCCCGTCTCACGTTTGCCAGAAGACGACTGGGTGATTATTTATTTATTTATTTATTTTTTTTAAAGATTTTTTTCTGGCACTAGTGGCCTTCATTGACAGGGGCTGGGGGGGGGCTGGCTCCTTTTCCACACAGGTAAAGACACGACTTCTAAATGCAACCACCCCTTTAACGTAAAGACTCTCCTGCTCATTTCGAATCAACCGTGCAGACTAGAGCCGAGCTATTTTATCAATTCTGCGATATATATCGATATTTTATTTCCCAGAGAGTATCGATTTTTCAGCCACTGGTATCGATATTCTAAGCTTCTTTCAAAACCCTCGTGTCCCACCTTTAAAAGCTTGCAAGCAACAATTTGCACTGTTTAAATAAATGAAACTATTTTTCTCAACACATCTTTTATTCATTTTGTCCAGCATTTGCAAGCTGCCTGTCAGCCATATAATGTGTAATTGATGCTTTCAGTTCAATTAATTCAAAGTCATTGGAACACTCACAAGATGTCACCAAAATCACTTTGTCCCTTTAAAATCTTTCAGAAAATGATGTAAATGTATTGTAAGATGAATATCGATATATATATCGAATCGTGAGCCTAATATCGCATCGTATCGTGAGATTAGTGTATCCCTACAGCCCTACAGAGGACGTCTTAAATTCTACATTGGATGTCTTCTCCATTGATTCTTCTTTTCAGCTAGTAGGCCTTGAGTTGGGGGTGAGTATTGGCAAGGACCTCACAATACGACATGTATCGTGATACTTGGGTCACGATATGATATATTGCGATATAGAGATGAAAAATCAAGTTGCTGTATATGTTCATCAGATGATATTGATCATTCAGAGGACAAATTGAGTCAAAACTATTTGCTTCAAAAAAACCTATAACGATGTAACTGTATTGTAAGATGAATATCAATATATATTGTATCGTGAGCCGAATATCATATCGTATCGTGAGATTAGTGAATCGCTACAGCTCCAGTGCAGACGCATCAATCGCAGCAGGAGGACAGACATTCAAGCGTTGCTTTTCGCAGCGTGTCGGACGTATCCGATGGTTTTCCTGGATCCTGGCACATCACTACGAGCAGTAAAAGAGATCCAGACTTCAGTAATTAAACAAACATCTCTGTCGTCCTGCAGGTTCGAGCTGAGCGACGACGGCCTGACGAAGCCACACCACCTATAAGGAGTCTCCGCCGTTAGTATTACCGTGATCGCCATATCAGCACACTTCCGCGGTGTTCCACTCTAGCTCACACTTAGGACTTTGTTGTTTCTTTCTTTTCAGTCTTCATTACTTGTAAAATGTATAAAGAACTGACATTCATTTAACCACATCAGTCGCAAGGCAAACGTCCCCTTTAAGAAGTGAGTGATCGACTAAAGGGAGCTTTTAAATGTAGAGATGAATGTATTAGACTACGTACTGCTGTGGAAGTCTATATTCCATATCTATAAAGGAAGCTATAACTTTTGTTTTTATTTTATTTTTTTTTATCATTTTGCTGCGACAGAGTTTCCACAGGTTTGTAAATAATGTAAAATGATGCTGGACAAAAGAGAGGGAGATGAAGAGGTGTGGTGTCTTACTGGCCAAATGCTTGTTTTTTTTAATTTTATTTAATTTAAGGGTTTTTTTTGTTATAAAGAATAAAAACCAGACATTCTCAACAGTTTCTGAAGCAGAGCAGATGGGTAGTCGCACCAAAGAGACAGAGTTAAATTTTTTTTTTTCTTTAGTGGGTTTTGGGAGCACGTGTACGTGGTTTTATACGACTGTAACAACAAAACTAAAACAGCTGTTGTTACGCTGAAATAAGGCCACAGTTTAGTGTTTCCTGTTTGTTTTTGTGTTTTTTATTTTAATTAAATGCGACTGTTTGCACATGTGTATTTTAAAACCTGTCAAAGATCATGAGTTTTTAAGTGTGAACGTTTTCCATCTACAGAAAATAAATTGCTACATGTTAACGGGTTTAGAAACACGTTTTACATCAAAGCCACTATGTGTACAACTTTAAAGTCTGCGCTTGAACCCCTAAAATCTCAACACCACATATTCCCCTTTTTTTTTTTTTAATTAAAGGCAGGGTAAGCAATTCTGAAAACACTTTTCTCGCCACCATCAGTGAGCTCCTCATCCTGAGTCCACTGTACCCAGTCTGGAGCGTGCCCACAAAACCACAGCAGACATTGTCCCTGACCAGTCGCTGATTTAGGTATGGGGGGGGGGGGGGGGCGGTCATGCTTGTGCACATGATGTGTGTAGAGGATGAACATGCTTCAGAGACTTTATGATGGGGCTAGTTTTGAAGAGAAGCTCTCCATGTTTGTTTTGCTTCAAATGTGAACAGATGTGAAGTCATCCAGAAATTACTTACCCTGCCTTTAAAAGTACCCTTTTGTTCCTGACAAAAAAAATGCCTTGAATGTAACTTTCCCAGTTTGTCTGGGATCCCGGGAGCATTCAGGTGACCGACCTACCTTTGTCTCCTGCCGCTCGCCCGGACGTGCGGTGCATGAGTGCAGCCTCCGCTTACAGGAAAATGGACAAGGAACCGGTCCAGACTTGGACCGGTTTGGTCTTAGTACGATCAGCCGGGTCAGGAGTTCAGCCAGTCGTGAGACGGCGTCTGTCCCAGATTCCCCCCGTCTTCTGGCAGCGTCTGTCTTCATAATTGACGGCTTCGCTGGTCTGAGACGGTTTCGGTCTTTGGGACTGCTCTGTAGCACCGAACATTAAAATGTACCGGCTGGAGAGCGTAATTTTACCACTTTAAATTCTCTGCTTTGGCGCCCTCCAGTGGCATCTTGAGGAAATGTTAAATTCTCTGAGATGAAGTGAACTAGGCCTGTGTTGAGAAGAGTTACTGTCAGAGACGAGCTTTTCTTCCCGTTTTCCCCGTGTGCAGGTTCACTTCCATGATGTCAGCTCTTCATCAGTCCATCGATGCAGTGATCAACCCTCTCAAGCTCCCAGTTTCTCCTCCTCAAATGATTAAAAGATCTTAAAGTAGAACATTTCAGAAGCCCTTCAAAGCCAGATTTCACATTAGAAATGTGGAAAATCTGTTCTTGGTTTATTCATCTAATAAAAAAAACCATCTGTAGTGGGGAAACCATGCTGGCCGTGACCGAGGCTCCTCCTCCTCCTCCTCCTTGGACCGGTGGTTCTCCACATCTACGTGAGACTTTACAGACCCGAGACATCTACACATGGTGGCTTTAAAAAAATATATATATAATCACGTCTACATTCTCTTCAGAGTTCATTTCCTCTGAGCTGTTCGTGCCGTTTATATCAACTCTAGTCTTAACTGGTTATCGGCTGGTTTCAGAACGATCACGCCGCTAGTTCCCGTTATCGTTGAACCCTGTCTTTGCCTCCCTGGTCGTCGCTCAGAGAGGACGCAGTCCGGAGAGGTGATGGCAAGGAAGGAAGTATTTCACGTCCACGAACGTCTCGCCATGTGTGTTTACTTGTGTTTTCCCGCTCCTGTCTTCTGTGCCCCCCCCCCCCTGTGTTGTATTTTATAAGAAACCTTAAGTTTGTCTGAAAGCCATTGAATTTAGGAAGCTGTGCCTCAGAGGTCGACTGTCCTCTCACAGGCGGTTTTTCTTCTCCGTCTTATGAATTTGTCTTGTGCCTTAAAATTTGACGAAACACATGGAGGGAAAAAAAAAAAAGAAAAGATGCAACTTGTTTTTGAATGTCTCCTTAATGTCTTTAACATGAATAAAGAGCTTTAGCTGGCTATAACAGCATCAAGCTGTACGTCTGGTTTTCTTGTCTTGAAGACTGTAGATGCCTTTAGGGTGATCACGAGAGTCGCTCTGAACATCCACAGGAGAAGAATTTTTCACTTTATTGACATTTTTGCGGTGTTTAAGTATTTCTGAACATTCAGATTGTCTAAGATTAAGCACAGCAGTAATTATTGTGGGAAATGATAACTGAAAGGTGGGCTTTAATGTCATAAATGGCTCTCTTGACCTTCAGAGTCGGTCTTTTAATTTATATCAGATGCTTTTATTCTGAAAAACAAGCTTTGTTTCCAGGCAGGTGCATAAATTAAAGCCACGCTATGTAGTAACACCACATCTGACCACATTGGGGGAGGGGTTACCATATATGCTGGACCATCTCCTCTCATTGGTATATTATTATCAGCTGCGGTTTTGTCACCACAGCAGGTCCGTATGCCCACATGTGGTCAGAAGCGGTACTGCTATGTGGACCAGGTTTGATATACAGATGCTAAATCTCCAGTAGTCACTCACAAGCAAATACATGATTGTTTTATTTGATGTATCCACTTTAAATCTGAGATTACAAAAGTTTAAAACACAAGTTAAAAAAAAAAAATTTAAAAGTCCATATAAATAATTGCTCGAGTTTATTGATGAAGACATCTATTTTATCGTGCGTTAACGCATGTTGCTCACATGCTTTTGTTTTGTCTGTTACTGGCTGCTGCGGAACCGGAAGAATATTAACAATTTTGTCTAAAAAAAAAAAAACAATTCTGGACTGCAACAAAACTTTGGCGTCATTCCTCCATGTTCCATCAGATCTGCTCCATGTGTTCACTGTCCTGCTGTTCTCTAGCTGGTTACTGCAGTGCAGCTCCATCTAGTGGCACAGATGTGTAATGACAACAGAAAGTCCAGTCCTCGATTATAAAACAAATTCAGTTCTGTGGCCCATTTTTTTTTATTTAGTTTAAAAATGAAATATAAAAAACAGGCTTTTTATTTGTTTTTTTGTGTTAGATTTAAAAATGAAAAATGTAATAAAATCTCACTTTTAAATTTTTGATTGACAATTGAAAATGGAAAGAATGAATGATACACGGATTGGTAAAGTTACTGAACTTTAACATGGACATTTTCATTTTAAAGTTCTCCCAGACGGAGGATTCATCAGAAACAAGGTTATTTGTAACAACTGACAAGTTGAACTCCCCGTTAAAAGTTTCTGCTGTTACCTCAGAAATTACCTGTTTTAATGTTCTGATTGTGCTGAGCCACAATCATTTTTGTTGGATTTTGTTTGTAGACTTTTTTTTAATTTTATATAAAAACAGGATGGCAATAAGCTTTATTATATTTTACATTTTTTAAGATGAGATTTACACTAAATATGTGTTACTGACAAGTGCTGATGTTAAAAGTGTTTGAACAACAAATGTTATGACACTTTAGTTCATATGGCAGCAGAACATTTAAATAAAAGTGACTTTTACACTACTTTTAAATTCATTATTTGATTTTGCGTATATAATGAGATTAATCGTGATTAATCAGGGAAATAATGCGATTAATCGCGATTAAAAATTTTAATCGTTGCCCAGCCTTAAATAAAATACATTTTTCCTAACAATAGTTTTATAACTGAGCTATCAATTCAAATCAATTAGTCCAAATCAAGTTTATTCAACTCAACAAAATCAGAGTTTCTCGCTATGATCAGAAAAAGACTAGACGCCCCAAACTGGGACATACAATAGGCAACCGACGACTCTTAGGAAGGAATCACACTCCTCCACCAGGTGGCAGCACCTATGAAGCTGAATGTTGATCTAATGTACGGGAAAAACAAAACTCCAAAATGCAGTTGAACCGGCACTTCTGGAGCGGATCTGGCTAACACCGGAGCAGTGTGTTTAAAAAGTATTAGTTAGCGTCGTCAGGTGCAGGGAGGAACATTGACGCAGTTGTGGATCTGATACTTCTTCCCCCCGTCGGGCGTTTGACCGCAGTCGGGCTTTGGAGTCCCGTCGAACGTTGCTACCTCCCCCTGGCGGCCGATGGTGGGTCTGAAAACACAGACGTCACAGCTCTCAGAGGATTTATTCATTATTTACAGGAATCTAGTTTGGACTCATACGACAGTGACTCATAAACAACGAGTCCTCAGACCTGTAGCCGCTGTAATCTGGTTTGCAGTATCTCCACCGGACACGTCGGGATCTTTCTCCGCAGGCCGGTTCGCACAGAGACCACGACCCCCAGCCTTCCCATCTGCCCTTCACTGGAACACACACACAGAAAAAAAATAAAATAAAGCTTCCTGAAGCTCGTCTGACGCTCCGCTCTGAATGCTACGACGGAGTATTAGGGCCACACTGAGAAAAAAAATTGACAAAAAAAAGTCAAAACGTCGACAATGAAGACGAAACGTCGAGAATAAAGTCGAAACGTCGAGAATGAAGACGAAACGTCGAGAATAAAGACGAAACGTCAAGAATAAAGTCGAAACGTCAACAATAAAGACGAAACGTTGAGAACAAAGTTGAAACGTCGAGAATAAAAACGAAACGTCGAGAATAAAGACGAAACGTCGAGAATAAAGACGAAACGTCGAGAATAAAGTTGAAACGTCAAAAATAAAGTCGAAACGTCGAGAATAAAAACGAAACGTCGAGAATAAAGTCGAAACGTCGAGAATAAAGTCGAAACGTCAACAATAAAGACGAAACGTTGAGAATAAAGACGAAACGTTGAGAACAAAGTTGAAATGTCAAGAATAAAGTCCAAACGTCGAGAATAAAGACGAAACGTCGAGAATAAAGACGAAACGTTGAGAACAAAGTTGAAACGTCAAGAATAAAGTCCAAACGTCGAGAATAAAGACGAAACGTCGAGAATAAAGTTAAAATGTCGAGAATAAAGACAAAACATTGAGAATAAAGTCGAAACGTCGAGAATAGAGTTGAAATGTTGAGAATAAAGACAAAACGTTGAGAATAAAGTCGAAACGTTGAGAATAAAAATGAAATGTCAACAATAAAGACGAAACGGCGAGAATAAAGTCAAAACGTCCAGAATAAAGACAAAACGTCGAGAATAAAGACTAAACGTCGAGAATAAAGTCAAAACGTCGAGAATAAAGACAAAATGTCGAAAATAAAGTCAAAACGTCGAGAATAAAGTTGAAACGTCAAGAATAAAGTCGAAACATCAACAATAAAGACGAAACGTCGAGAATAAAGACGAAACGTTGAGAACAAAGTTGAAACGTCAAGAATAAAGTCCAAACGTCGAGAATAAAGACGAAACGTCGAGAATAAAGTTAAAATGTCGAGAATAAAGACAAAACATTGAGAATAAAGTCGAAACGTCGAGAATAAAGACGAAACGTCGAGAATAAAGTCAAAACGTCGAGAATAAAGTCGAAACGTCGAGAATAAAGACGAAACGTCGAGAATAAAGTCGAAATGTCGAGAATAAAGACGAAACATCAAGAATAAGTCGAAACGTCGAGAATAAGTCGAAAGTCGAAATAAGAAAACGTCGAAATAAAGTCGAAACGTCGAAATAAAGTCGAAACGTCGAGAATAAAGACGAAACGTCGAGAATAAAGTCGAAACGTCGAGAATAAAGTCAAAACGTCGAGAATAAAGTCGAAGCGTCGAGAATAAAGACTAAACTTTAAGAATAAAGTCAAAACGCCGAGAATAAAGACAAAACGTCGAGAATAAAGACGAAACGTCGAGAATAAAGACGAAACGTCAAGAATGAAGTCAAAACGTCGAGAATAAAGTCAAAACGTCGAGAATAAAGACGAAACGTCGAGAATAAAGACAAAACGTCAAGAATAAAGACGAAACGTCGAGAATAAAGTCAAAACGCCGAGAATAAAGACGAAACGTCGAGAATAAAGTCAAAACGTCCAGAATAAAGACGAAACGTCGAGAATAAAGTCGAAACGTCGAGAATAAAGTCAAAACGTCGAGAATAAAGACAAAACGTCGAGAATAAAGTCGAAACGTCGAGAATAAAGTCAAAACGTCGAGAATAAAGTCAAAACGTCGAGAATAAAGACGAAACGTCGAGAATAAAGTTGAAACGTCAACAATAAAGACGAAACGTCAAGAATAAAGACGAAACATTGAGAATAAAGTCGAAACGTCGAGAATAAAGTCGAAATGTCGAGAATGAAGACGAAACATCGAGAATAAAAACGAAACGTCGAGAATAAAGTCGAAACGTCGAGATTGAAGACAAAACGTCGAGAATGAAGACGAAACGTCGAGAATAAAAACGAAACGTCGAGAATAAAAACGAAACGTCGAGAATAAAGTCGAAACGTCGAGATTGAAGACAAAACGTCGAGAATGAAGACGAAACGTCGAGAATAAAGACGAAACGTCGAGAATAAAGTCGAAACGTCGAGAATAAAGACGAAACGTCAAGAATAAAGTCAAAACGTCGAGAATAAAGTCGAAACGTCGAGAATAAAGACGAAACGTCGAGAATAAAGTCGAAACGTCAAGAATAAAGTCAAAACGTCGAGAATAAAGTAGAAGCGTCGAGAATAAAGACGAAACATCAAGAATAAAGTCAAAACGTCGAGAATAAAGTCGAAACGTCGAGAATAAAGACGAAACGTCGAGAATAAAGTCGAAACGTCGAGAATAAAGTCGAAACGTCGAGAATAAAGACGAAACGTCGAGAATAAAGTCGAAACGTCAAGATCAAAACGTCGAGAATAAAGTCGAAGCGTCGAGAATAAAGACTAAACTTTAAGAATAAAGTCAAAACGCAGAGAATAAAGACGAAGCGTCGAGAATAAAGACGAAACGTCGAGAATAAAGACGAAACGTCAAGAATGAAGTCAAAACGTCGAGAATAAAGTCAAAACGTCGAGAATAAAGACGAAACGTCGAGAATAAAGTCGAAACGTCGAGAATAAAGTCGAAACGTCGAGAATAAAGACGAAACGTCGAGAATAAAGTCGAAACGTCAAGATCAAAACGTCGAGAATAAAGTCGAAGCGTCGAGAATAAAGACTAAACTTTAAGAATAAAGTCAAAACGCCAAGAATAAAGACGAAGCGTCGAGAATAAAGACAAAACGTCGAGAATAAAGACGAAACGTCAAGAATGAAGTCAAAACGTCGAGAATAAAGTCAAAACGTCGAGAATAAAGACGAAACGTCGAGAATAAAGACGAAACGTCAAGAATAAAGACGAAACGTCGAGAATAAAGTCAAAACGCCGAGAATAAAGACGAAACGTCGAGAATAAAGTCAAAACGTCCAGAATAAAGACGAAACGTCGAGAATAAAGTCGAAACGTCGAGAATAAAGTCAAAACGTCGAGAATAAAGACAAAACGTCAAGAATAAAGTCGAAACGTCGAGAATAAAGTCAAAACGTCGAGAATAAAGTCAAAACGTCGAGAATAAAGACGAAACGTCGAGAATAAAGTCGAAACGTCGAGAATAAAGACGAAACGTCGAGAATAAAGTCGAAACGTCGAGAATAAAGTCAAAACGTCAAGAATGAAGACGAAACGTCGAGAATAAAAACGAAACGTCGAGAATAAAGACGAAATGTCAAGAATAAAGTCAAAACGTCGAAAATAAGGTCGAAACGTCAACAATGAAGACGAAACGTCAAGAATAAAGACGAAACGTCGAGAATAAAGTAGAAATGCAGTTTCCAGAATTCCAGAATCGGTGTAGTTTCTTTTTCTGAATAGGCGCAATTTCTGACACAATCTCTTCAAAGTACGAATACTTTTTATAATACTGTGTCTATGTGATAAAAGTACATAGACACAGACATTATGTCGGTAGAGTAAAGCAGCATTTCGATTTTATTCTCGACATTTTGCCTTTATTCTCTAAGTGAGGAATGGAAAAAAAAATCATTGTCCACAATTTTTTTTCTCAGTGTGGCCCTAAAACTTCGTCGTAGAATGCGCTGCTCATGTGAAAGTTTTCAGCGTTTGCATTAAATAAAAATGAAAAATAAAATGACAGAAGCATGACGGTACAGCTTTGGTGATGATGATTAGCTAAAGCTACAGTACAATTTCATGGTGAGCCAATCAGTGCCAGTGTTCAGGTAGTTGGATGTTACAAACGCGACACAAACAGCCTCACCTGAGATGCAGATATGTCGAGTCTGGAGCGGTCTGTCCAGGGAAAACTGGCGTTTACGGGATGGAAATATAAATACTACTTTAACCTCATGCTGTCGGACGAGAAGTTTGAAAAGCTGCTGCTTTTGAGACACTGGTTTAATGGCTGGGATGAGTTTCTCATCCCAGCCATTCTCTTTCTCACAGAGCTGCTGTTTTAACAGAAGCCAATAGACATTGAAGAGTGTTCAGAGTTTATGGATGAATGAATAAATGTTTAGGAGCTAATGTTGGATTTGTTCATATCTTTCTCTTCAGTTCTAATTTAAAAGAACAGTCATTGAAAAAATTATTAGACCACCATTTTTTCTTCACTTTCTTGTTCATTTTAATACCTGGTACCACTAAACGTCATCATGTGACTAAAAATGACAGAAAAGAAAACACTGAATGCATAAAAGCAGTGTTTTTGGCAGTACAACGCCATAGCTATTGATGTAAAAACTTAAGGGATTTAGGTTATAATCAAGAAAACCATAGAAAATAGCAAGATATCAGCTCTTAAATAAAACTCTTATGAGCTATTTTTGTGGTTATCGTTATGTTTGTCCAAACAAATGTACCTTTAGTTGTACCAGGCATTAAAATGAACAAGAAACTGAAGAAAACAATGGTGGTCTAATAATTTTTTTCAATGACTGTATATTGTTAAACTGTTTACTTTTTGTTTTGAGGAAAATACTTGAAGTAGGCCTACAGTATAGTAGTAGTATAGTAGTAGTAGTAGTAGTATGTGCCAGTTGTCTGTAGCTGTCTGATAGTTTGACCTTCTGAATTTACAGTACAAGGAGTTGAAAGCACGTATTTGTTTAACTAAATATTAAAAATCTAAATGAAGTACCGTCTATGCTGTTCTATTCTATGCAACTGGCCTGTGATAATCTTTGACATATTTGAACTTTTTTTAGAAAAAGTAACACAATAGTTACTTTCCCTGGTAAATAATTACTTTTATGTAGGGCTGATGGGCGGGGGCCGGCGCCGGCGCCACTTACGGTTGTAGCAGTTGTTGACGTCGTAGCAGACCCGTCTGTCCGACAGGTCCGTCCCGCTGCAGAAGGAGCCGTTGTGAGCTCGGTGGACACACTCCCGGTTCCGGGCCTGGCTGCCGCCGATCTTCTCACAGCGGATGTCCTTTTTACCGAACGGGTACTTGCACTTGCTCCAGTCTGACCACTCCGACCAGACGCCGTGCACTGCAAACACGCAGAGCGTTGCATGTTGTAGTCACCCGTCGGTCTCTGGTTACAGGTTGAAGTAAAGAACCAGGCACCGAACTGGAAAATAAAACCTGAAACATCACCTACCTGGACAGTGGACGTCGGTGGAGCAGACGGCGGTTTTGCGTCTCTCTCCGGGACACGGACGGCCGCCATGTTTGGGGGCGGGACTGCTGCAGACCCTGACTGACTCCCTGAGGCCCACCCCACAGGTGACGGGGCAGGGGGTGAACTCGGACCAGGAACCCCAGCTACCGTCAACTGATGCAGGAGGCAGAGAGAGAAACGGGCCGATATTATCGCGATATCACGATATATTGCGATATTCTACCCAGTTGATATCAAAATTAAAAGTAGAGATGAAAAATCAAGTTGCTGTATATGTTCATCAGATGATATTGATCATTCAGAGGACAAATTGAGTCAAAACTATTTGCTTCAAAACAACCTATTTATTGTTTATTATTAGTGTTTTTGCACATTTAAGTATTCACAATGTAATAATAATCTAATCATCTAATACATGAATACATGAATTTTCCTAAAAAAAATCGATATTAGGAGATGAAAAATTGATATTATATTGGGCGGCTGAAAATCGCGATATATTGCCAAATCGATTTTTTTTTTCACACCCCTAGTTGAAACAGAGGAGCTGTAACGCCTCTGTGACTCCAGAGTCTCTATGTGGACACCTGAATGTCCATATTGTCTCTAAACGTGTATGTGTGTGGATGGGTGGGTGGGGTCTGGGACTTATTACGCCATGAACACCTGAGTGTTGTTAATGTTTCCATCCGGACTCCTGGGAGTGATCCTGCTCTTTATTTAGACACCTAGGGAGTCTTTACTAGCTTTATGTGGACACCTGCACAGCGTTGATGTTCCTGCGTGGAAACCTAAACAACACAACCGCCTTTATGTGAACACCTGGAAGCTGTCGTATCTGTGTGGATACCTTGTACGCCGACACCTGCTGGCTTTATGTTAACAGCGAGGATTAGTTCGTGTGTTTGCAGACCATGCAGACAGGTGTTTAACCACCTGTGACGTCACCCACAGGGTTTCTTTTTGCTTTGACGGGTGCTTTTCAAGCCTCGTTTTCCTCGTACTGGCGATATACTGGGGAGTTGTTGCTGTAGTCTTGCGATTGTGCTCATAAAAAAATAAAAGTGCAGCGTGTATACGTGAGATGCAGCGTTCACTTGGACACTAGAGGCGCTAGTGAGCCGTCACGTAGCTCCGTTACAGTAACAAGCTCGCTGTCCGTGGTGCTGAGCTGAACGAGCAACCTGTTAAACGTTGTGGCGTTGGTGTTTCATGTCAGTTTCCCACATCCGTAAAGAGAAAGAAACAAACTCCTGTTCCGACGACATTGATTTAATGGGCTAATACAGTGGTGCGCAAACCGTGGTACACGTACCACTGGTGGTACGCAAGCACTCTCTGGTGGTACATGGGGAAACATCAGGACTTTCTACATTTTCACTTAAAAAAAAATAAATAAATAAATCGGAAACATACAATGCATTAACAATAACAATAAATAACAACAATAAGGAATAAACATCTCTCCTGTGAACAGTGTCTCAGGTGGTACGCAGTATTTAAAGTTTGAGAACCACTGATGTAAAATATCATCCCCAGTGTTGTTAAATAACTTTTCTGTTTTGCCATTGGGGAGCTTGATGTTTAACCACCTGTGTTTTTTTTTTTTTTTTTTGCTTTGACGGGTGCTTTTTAAGCCTTGTTTTCTTGTACTGGGGATGTACTTGCCGGAGTTGTTGCCGGAGTCTTGCATACGTTTTCGCACGTCGGTTGTGCGCGTCCTCAAAAAAAAAATTAAAGAGATGCAGCATTCATTTGGACACTAGAGGCACTAGTGAGCTGTCACGAACCTCCGCTGCAGTTACGAGCTCGATGTCCGTGGTGCTGACCTGAACAAGCCAGCTGTTAAACGTTGTTTAAGATGGCGTTGGTGTTTCATGTCAGTTTCCCACATCCGTAAAGAGAGAGAAACAAACTCCTGTCCTGATGACATTGATTTAATGGTCTAAAATGTCATAACCAGTGTCCCCCAAGTGGAGATATCCAGTATTACACGTACGGAAAAAAAAACGTACAAAGTCCCTGCAGACTTCTGCTGCTTCTCCTTTTAGCTCTGGCAGCACTTGCCATGATCTTGTTGGTTCGTGGTCCAGTCAGTTAAATCTGAAGGATTGAAACGATCCAAGCCGGGAGTCGTTGGACCAAAGGACCCAGCTGCTGCAGGAGGTAGAACCAGTCCCCTGGTTAGCCATGGCCAGCAGCCTTCAAGAGGGTTCAGTATGCGTCGAGTCTCCTGCGAACCCTTTCAGGCCAATCCAGAAATGGTTCCAGCAGCCTCTCAGTATAATTAACAGGACAACAAGCCACATTGTCCTTAAAATATAAAAACGACTACTGCTATATTTTAACGCGGGAGTCGGCAAGGATCTGTTTTGGAGTCAGCCTCCAGTGGTCAGTCAAGGAGCCACAAATTTCTTTTACTGCCGGGTGTTGTTGTCAGTCGTTATCGTATTTACGTCAGCATTAGGTGTTCATGTTCCTATGTGGACACCTGGCAGTCATTAATATCCACATGTGGACTTCTGGGAGGACTATTTTCCTCTATGATGACACCTTGGAATCCCAAATGTTGAAAACACCTGGAATTCTCTGTCACCTCCTTGTTGTTGAACACCTAGGAGTCTTTTTTTGTCTCAATGTAGGTATGTAGAGGATTTGAAATAGACAGACAGGTGTACCTGGGCAATGAGGCAGATGGCCGCAGTTGTCCGTTTGCTTGGCGTCACCCTGGCAGGCCCTACCAGCCGGGGCCGACGAAGGGGCGGGGTTAGTACACGAACGCTGGCGAGTGCGAACGACAGCTCGGTTTTCTGGAATGCAGGAAGATGAACACTCGCTCCAGGGGGACCAGCCGGACCAGAACCCGTCGACTGTCACAGACATGGACAGGTATGTGCGTCAGGTATGTGCGTCTACGAGTGTTTATGCATTTGTGTGTGCCGGTTACCGGGACAGGGACCCTGGCAGACGCTGCTCCGACTGCTCGGGCCGTCACAGAGTTTTCCACCGTACCGAGGTGCGGGGCTGTCGCACCTCCTGACCGATAGCTGCAGTCCCTCCCCGCAGGAGACGGAGCACGGCCCAGGAGCAGACCACGCCCCCCAATTTCCATTCACTGCAGAAACAGCCAACCAGAGCACTGACTTAGACCCTTCAACCAGGGAGCTGTCCAGTGCTGAAAGAAGAACCTTTCAACAGATCAGGCTAACAGGTGTCCTCTCACCTGGACAGTTGGGAAGCTCGCTGCACTCCTGCCTCTGGAGGTGTTCTCCAGGGCAGCTCTTGCCATGTGGCACTGTGTCCTTGGAGGGGGCGGGGCTAGAGCAGGACCGCTGTCTAGTTCTTGAGGGGACGACGCTGTGCTGGTCGTCGAATGCATGTCCCAGAGCACTGAGACCAACCGGACCAGCTGGACCAACTACCATGGACTGACAGAGACAGACAGGTGGACGTTGAGACAGTCTCATGAGCTGCTTTAATGTAATGTATGTCTTCTAAACAACGCAGCAACCGCTGTGATGCCATGTGACATCATCCACCAGGGACGCTCTATCCTGCGTGACAGTAAACGGGTTACCTGGACAGGCGTTGGCAGATTCGCACCTCTCCGTCTCCTCCGGTGGACCGCCGCAGGCCGAGCGACACTCGGGCGCAACCGAGCAGACTCTCCGCCTCTTCCTGACGCCGACTCCTCCGCAGGTGACGGAGCAGGGCGACCAGGCGAGCCACGAGTCCCAGCCCTCGTCTGAAACACAGGGGAGACCAAACCATGTTTGAATGTGCCGTAGGCGCAGTCTCTGCGTTCACGCGCTTGCGTGCGAGCGTCTACCGTTGCAGCAGGTGCCGTTGCAGGGCTGCGTCTGCAGCACGTCATCGGGCTTCTCGCACTCCGCCTGGCCGACGCCGTAACACTTCCTGCGTCGCTGCTGAACTCCTTCGCCGCACTGCGTGTTGCAGGACGACCACGGCGACCAGGGGGACCACGTAGCTGGGCTGGATACACGCACACAAACGTTTTAATTCTTTTTACAACTTTAGCTCGTTGAAATGGTTGGGTTGGGGGGGGTCATCTTATGTTTACAACGGAGTATTAGGGCCACAGGGAGACTTTATTCTCACTTAGAGAATAGTCGAAATGTAGTTTCCACAATAAAGTTGTCATAAAGATTAATTCAAACCAGCTTTACTCTATGTGCTTTTATCACACAGACACAGTATTATAAAAAGTATTCGTACTTTGAAGAGATTGTGTCAGAAATTGCGCCTATTCAGAAAAAGAAACTATACAGATTCAGGAATTCTGGAAACTGCATTTTGTCTTTATTCTAGACATTTTGACTTTATTCTGGAAACTGCATCTTGACTTTACTCTCGACGTTTCAACTTTATTCCCGACATTTCAACTTTAATCTCGACATTTCGACTTTATTCTCAACGTTTCTACGTTATTCTCGACATTTCCAAGTTATTCTCAACATTTCTACTTTATTCTCGACATTTCGACTTTATTCTCGATGTTTTGACTTTATTCTTGACATTTCGACTTTATTCTGGAAACTGCATCTTGACTTTACTCTCGACGTTTCAACTTTATTCCGGACATTTCAACTTTAATCTCGACATTTCGACTTTATTCTCGACGTTTCTACGTTATTCTCGACTTTTCCACATTATTCTCAACATTTCGACTTTATTCTCGACATTTCGACATTATTCTCTACGTTTCTACGTTATTCTCGACTTTTCCACATTATTCTCAACATTTCGACTTTATTCTCGACATTTCGACTTTATTCTCGACGTTTCTACGTTATTCTCGACTTTTCCACATTATTCTCAACATTTCGACTTTATTCTCGACATTTCGACTTTATTCTCGACGTTTCTTTGTTATTCTCGACTTTTCCACATTATTCTCAACATTTCGACTTTATTCTCGACATTTCGACTTTATTCTCTACGTTTCTACTTTATTCTCGACATTTCCAAGTTATTCTCAACATTTCGACTTTATTCTTGACATTTCGACTTTATTCTGGAAACTGCATCTTGACTTTACTCTCGACATTTCAACTTTATTCCGGACATTTCAACTTTAATCTCGACATTTCGACTTTATTCTCGACGTTTCTACGTTATTCTCGACTTTTCCACATTATTCTCAACATTTCGACTTTATTCTCGACATTTCGACTTTATTCTCGACGTTTCTACGTTATTCTCGACTTTTCCACATTATTCTCAACATTTCGACTTTATTCTCGACATTTCGACTTTATTCTCTATGTTTCTACGTTATTCTCGACTTTTCCACATTATTCTCAACATTTCGACTTTATTCTCGACATTTCGACTTTATTCTCGATGTTTCGACTTTATTCTCGACATTTCGACTTTATTCTCGATGTTTCGACTTTAATCTCGACATTTTGACTTTATTCTCGATGTTTCGACTTTATTCCGGACATTTCAACTTTAATCTCGACATTTCGACTTTATTCTCGACGTTTCTACGTTATTCTCGACTTTTCCACATTATTCTCAACATTTCGACTTTATTCTCGACATTTCGACTTTATTCTCTACGTTTCGACTTTATTCTCGACATTTCGACTTTATTCTCGATGTTTCGACTTTAATCTCGACATTTTGACTTTATTCTCGATGTTTCGACTTTATTCTCGACGTTTCGACTTTATTCCAAACGTTTCAACTTTATTCTCAACATTTTGACTTTATTCTGGAAACTGCATCTTGACTTTACTCTTGACGTTTCAACTTTATTCCCGACATTTTGACTTTAATCTCGACATTTCGACATTATTCTCTACGTTTTGACTTTGTTCTTGACATTTCAACTTTATTCTGGAAACTGCATCTTGACTTTACTCTCGACGATTCAACTTTATTCCCGACATTTCGACTTTATTCTCAATATTTCGACGTTATTCTCGATGTTTCGACTTTAATCTCGACATTTCAACTTTATTCTCGATGTTTCGACTTTATTCTCGACGTTTCGACTTTATTCCAAACGTTTCAACTTTATTCTCAACATTTTGACTTTATTCTGGAAACTGCATCTTGACTTTACTCTTGACGTTTCAACTTTATTCCCGACATTTTGACTTTATTCTCGACGTTTCTACCTTATTCTTGACATTTCCACGTTATTCTTGACATTTCGACTTTATTCTCGACGTTTCTACGTTATTCTCGACATTTCCACTTTATTCTTGACATTTCGACTTTACTCTCGACATTTCGTCTTTATTCTCGACATTTCGACTTTATTCTCGACATTTCTTCTTTTTTCTTGACGTTTTGACTTTATTCTTGACATTTCGACTTTATTCTGGAAACTGCATCTTGACTTTACTCTCGACGTTTCAACTTTATTCCCGACATTTCAACTTTAATCTCGACATTTCGACTTTATTCTCGACGTTTCTACGTTATTCTCAACATTTCGACTTTATTCTCGACATTTCGTCTTTATTCTCGACATTTCGACTTTATTCTCAACGTTTTGACTTTATTCTTGACATTTTGACTTTATCTGGAAACTGCATCTTGACTTTACTCTCGACGTTTCAAATTTAATCTCGACATTTTGACGTTATTCTCGACGTTTCAACTTTATTCCAAACGTTTCAACTTTATTATAGACATTTCGAGTTTATTCTCGACGTTTTGACTTTATTCTTGACATTTCGACTTTATTCTGGAAACTGCTTCTTGACTTTACTCTCAACGTTTCAACTTTATTCCCGACATTTCGACTTTAATCTCGACATTTTGACTATATTCACGACGTTTTGACTTTATTCCAAACGTTTCGACTTTAATCTCGACATTTCGACTTTAATCTCGACGTTTCGACTTTATTCTCGATGTTTCGACTTTATTCTCGACGTTTCTACGTTATTCTCGACATTTCTACGTTATTTTGCCGTTTCCACGTTATTCTCGACATTCGACTTTATTCTAGATGGACGTTGTAATGATGTGGAATGATAAATATTTTCATTTTATAGATGTTTGGAGGGACATTTTTATTCCCTAACATTTGGAGACAACGTTCTGGACACCTTGAGTCACTGTTGCAGGTCCCCAGCAGCAATATTTTACCACGTTGTTATTATAGTATAATATTAACACTGATGATACACATCGGAAAAATAGCAAATTAACACAGTCCTTAACGCAGGAGCAGCAAGTTTGTCCGACCTAGCAACAGTAACTAGGGAGGGGGCGGTGCTTAACGAAAGGTCAATTCCAATTCCTCACTTAACCCTCAGTCTTTGGACCTCCAAAGTTAGTGTAAGGGTATCTCGTGATTTAGAAATGGGACAGCCCTTGAGTGCAGTTATGTCTTCAGACTGTGGGGGGCGGCCTTACGCCAAAGCTACGTCCAGTCTGTCAAGAAAACGACGATGATGAAGAAGTAGAAGAATAAGATAATAAATAAATCTATATAACGAAGACAATAAGATGGTTTCATAACATTTATATCTTTATTAACTATGAAAATATCTACATTCGTAGCTAGCTTTTTTCGGCGCCATCCTTTTCGAAGACATCGTGGCGAAAATACGCAATGCTTTCTGGGTAGCCCTTACTCCCAAGGGTGGTGCCGGAGAATCTCAATATTGAGGGCGATACAGCCCTCAAACTTGTCCCTCAACTCGACTTTCTAAGAATGGGGACAACACTTGGACTTCACGGGAGCGTTTTTGTGATTGAGGGTTGAGATTGAGGGAGGGAGGAACTGGAATTCAAGTCACTGCAGTTGGAGGTCGTGCATGTTCCCTCATGTGCATGTTTCTGTGTGTGCGCACTGACCCGCAGGACTGGCACGTCCCGTCCTCCTCCTGGTAACCGTACTGCGGGTTCTGGCAGCAGCTGTCTTCGTCCACGTCTCCGAGCTCCGAGTCGCACTCGCCAGAGTTCAGGTCGAAATATGCGAAGCAACCGCACGCACTCTGCACACACACAAACACACGTGCACACACAGACAAATACGACAGAACTCGATTAATCACCTGATTAGTTCCCTTTACCTTTAAGACGCCATGACTGGGGTTTTCCTGCTCTGTGAGGACATTTGATCTGTTTGTTCTCAGAGAGAAAAACAGCCATGGGCGTTTATTAGTGGAGATTCCAGGATTTCAACACTGTGACAAGTTTGTTCACTTTTGCACAGTTGCACAACTTTCAGGAAGACCTCCAAACGGGGAAACTCAAACGTGAGAGGCTCTGTGTCACGACAGCTGCGACGGTAGCTTCTTCACTTTTTCTCTGTTTTACAGCAGAAGTGAAACAGAGTTGAGTCCTCTGTTCATCCTGAACGTCTCCGAGATGTTCAACTGTAACTGGCAGAAAGTCTCACTTTTGTAACGTCTTTGACGTTCTTACTAGGGCTGGGCAATGATTACAATTTTTAATTGCGATTAATCGCATTATTTCCCTGATTAATCACGATTAATCGCATTGTATACACAAAATCAAATAATGAATTCAAAAGTAGTGTAAAATGCACTTTTATTTAAATGTACTGCCGCCATATGAACTAAAGTGTCATAACATTTGTTGTTCAAACACTTTTAACATCAGCACTTGTCAGTAACACATATTTAGTGTAAATCTCATCTTAAAAAATGTAAAATAAAATAAAGCTTATTGCCACTGCCAGGGCATTAATGTCATCCTAATTTAGAAAAAAATTCTAAAAAAAAGTCTACAAACAAAATCCAACAAAATGATTGTGTCTCAGCACAATCAGAACATTAAAACAGGTAATTTCTGAGGTAACAGCAGAAACTTTTAACGGGGAGTTCAACTTGGCAGTTGTTACAAATAACCTTGTTTCTGTTGAATCCTCCGTCTGGGAGAACTTTAAAATGAAAATGTCCATGTTAGTATGTAATGTATGTAAAGTAACTTTATCAATCTGTGTATCAATCATTCTTTCCATTTTCAATTGTCAATCAAAAATTTAAAAAAAATTAAAAAGTGACATTTTATTACATTACATCTAACACACAAAAAAAATAATGTCCGTTTTTTAGATATTTCAATTTTAGACTTGGATCAAAAATGCAAAACTGCCACAGAACTAAATTTGTTTTATAATCTAGGACTGGACTTTCTGTTGTCATTACACATCTGTGCCACTAGATGGAGCCGCACTGCAGTAACCAGCTAGAGAACAGCAGGACAGTGAACACATGGAGCAGATCTGATGGAACATGGAGGAATGACATGAAAGTTTTGTTGCAGTCCAGAATTTTTATTTCAGACAGAATTGTTAATATTTCTACCTGAGTTGCTACCTGAACTGTAAAGTTCACTGATTTTTACAGTTCTCCATGTCTGTTTTAGCTTTTCCACATGTTTACCTGCCAATTCTCTTCCGGTTCCACAGCAGCCAGTAACAGACTTTTCAAAACAAAAGCATGTGAGTAACATGCGTTAACGCATGATAAAATAAATGTCGGCTTTAATAAATTAATGAGTTAACGCGATAATAACGTATTAACTTGCCCAGTCCTAGTTCTTACGAACACGTGTCACCCTGAACAAAACAGTACAAAAATACAGAGGAAGGACTTTAAATCTAAAATCTAGAATTTGAGACCAACAACAAGCTCCCAGAAAAGTTGACCAGGATGCATCTTAACCGCTGCGGTACATTATCCGTCCTTTGAGTTACAGTTTTTTATTCCTTTGAGATAAATGGATGCATGATGGTAGTGAAGAGAGAAAAGGAACTCAGCAGCACAGCTTTGGTTTGCAAAGTTAAATCTGAATAAACCACAAAACATCTGCAGCTGTGTCCTTTAGAGGAACAAGACCAAATGTTGAGATATTTTTTTCTCTTTGAGTTTAATATGCAGCACCTTGTTTGGGTCAAACCAAGCTGCCAGCTACCGTAGTTTAGGAGGCGTCGCTCAGGCTTGTTCTGCAGACGCCCTGCAGTCATTGAGACCATGAATGTGTTTACTAGAGTCTAGTACATCAGTGGTTCTCAAACTTTTAATACTGCGTACCACCTGAGCAAACTGTTCAGCTCTCTGAGTACCACCATGATGACCAATTTCAAAATATAGCCATATATGCCTTCTCAATTAGCTTTAAACACACAGGAGAGATGTTTATTCCTTATTATGGTTATTTATTGTTACCTGAAACTCATTTGAAACGTTCTATTTATAATACATTGTCATGCATGGACAAGTCATGGCGTTCCCCCACGTACCACCAGAGAGCGCTCGCGTTACACCAGTGGTACGCGTACTACTGGTGGTGGTGAGGCTGGTTTATATTCTTCAGTAGAGCAAAAAAAAAAACATAATCTCTCTCTCTCTCTCTCTCTTACACTGGTCAAAAACCATATGCCCATCACTCGGGTGCCAAACAAATCACCACCTACTTCCTGCTTAAATACATACACCTGTGCCCACTACTGCCCCCAAATGTCCAAATCATATACCAGTAAAGAAATCAAATAACTAAATAAGTAAATAAAACAAAGCAATTAACTAAACAATTAAGGAAAAAATGTGACCAAAATACTAATAATTAATATGAGCAAAATAATAATGAAAATAATAGACAAATTAACCATTAAATGTATCATTACTCAAAGAAAAATAGTATAGCTCCAACAGATCTCATCATGCGAGAGCTGAATATCTGGACCAACCTGAACGCTCCACCAGAGCCAGCAGGAGAACCAGAGCCAGCAGGACCCTCAGAGCCTCCATGGTTGTGCTGCTGCAGCGCCGTACCGCAGACGCTAACTGGAGCTTCAGTTTCTGTCTGTCCGGCCCTCCCTCTGACCCTCCCTCTGACCCGCCGCCCTCCCACGTCCTGTAGGTCCGTCTGGATGAGTCATGTTGGGGGGGGGGGGGGGGGGGGGGGGGGGGGTGGGGGTCCCAGGCTGTAGACTGTGACCCTGCTCTAGGTTTCTGGTTAATCATTCATTTACGAGTTTGGACAAGACAAACATGTTGGCGTGTGTTCCTGAGTAAATACATCTAGAGCACATGTAAACACAAGGCCCGTGGGCCAAATGTGGGCCCGCCACGTCATTTGATGTGGCCCTCGAGAGCTTGTGCATTGTTGGCTTAAATTTTAAACCGATATTTTAAAACTTAAAATAAGCTTACAGCGCTTTAAAGGCATATTGACCACAATATGTCCAAGAAAAGAGAAATTGATGCAAAAGTAAGGCAGTTTCATGAATGATGGGAAAACAAATACAAGTTTGTACCTCAAGGTGAAATAACAGTATATCTTTTGTGTTATGAGGTGGTGTCAGTCGTGAAAGAGTTAAATCTACATCGGCATTTTGACAGCAAACACGGAGCTGAGTATGCTAAATTTAGCCTCCAAGAAAAACAGAATCGCTTCTGCTTCTGAAACCAAGGTAATGGATACTCTCAGTGATGTTTACAGAGTCCGTTACCATGGCAACGGGCTCTGTAAACATCACCTGTGCGAGAGCAGGTTTACAACCCCTGAGTTTAATATAATAATGAGTTAAATATTTGAAACTTGAATACATAATAAATACAGAAACAGTTATTTAACATTATAATAAGGTGTAGTTTAATTTATTTTGATTTACATTACATTTTGTTACATTCATGCCGCCAATCTGGCCGTTTGAGGGCCACCATGATGCTGATGTGGCCCTCAGTGAAAATGAGTCTGACACCCCTGCTGTAGAGAACCAACAGTCCAGCCAACAGAAGCAACAGTCTGAAACCCATCAACGTGAACGTGAAAACACTTTTCCCTCTCAGGACGTCCGGTCTCCCAGGCAGAACTGGACATCTGCCGTCCACATACACCTCAGTGGACCGAGGACAGTCTGCTACACAGCAGCAGCAGTAGTTTGAAGCTGTAACGTCCCTGACTGTTCACACCGTGTCTCAGCAACGCCTGCATGCATCCATGTCCATCCATGTCGGTGCTGGTTCTAGTCCCCGTTGTGTCCTTGTGCTTGCTGTTGCAGTCTAGCTTTCTTTACTTCTGGGTTTCCTGTTCGTGCAGCTCATTGTGTTGAAGGACTTTCTGATGAAATTATTCCTGGCTCCTACCTGATGATGTTTTGTTTAAGAGTTTTGAACCAACAGCCCACCGAACTGGACCAGTCGTTTTAAACACATTAAAACATTAACTCCAGGACGAATGAGTTCAGCGCAGGGTTGAGACCTCAGGAAGAGTCCAGGTCAGAAGCTGCTGGGGCAGTCAAGGCTAGTGAACCGGCAGGTTTGACTCCAGTCAGTCTGGTACTGCAGTCAGAGGTGCCGTCAGGGCTGGCCAGAGACGTGATCCAGGTCTGTACCGATCCAGTTAAGCCTTACAGGAAGATGTACCAACGAGGGAGAGGCAGAGCTGAAGACGGGCAGATGAACTCAGGCAAAGGCATCGATTGGAGCTGAGCAGAAAAGGTAGGTCAGGTTTAGAGTACAGTGATCCCTCACCAATTCGCCCTTTAAGTTCCGCAGTTTTAGTTATTCACGGATTTTTCAGAAATATATAATATAGTAAAAAATCTAGAAAAAAATCGCGGAAACATCACAGGATGTTGTGCGCGTTCTCTCACAGCTACGAAATGCTGTGAGCCAGCCTGGCCCCTTTAAGAAGGTAGCCTTATGGGTAATGGTGTGGCCTTATGGGTAATGTAGTGTGTGTGTTGTGGGACGGCAGAAGAAAACAGGGTTGTTAGATGAAAAGTGTAGTGAGCATCAACAGCAGCCCAGCGTGTATAGACTTACATTCTCTTTTAACCGACAGGAGCCCAACAATACAACCTGTGTGATGTTACAAGTTCCTGCAGTGCCAGAATAAAGTGCTCGTTCCATGCAGAGAAAACCAGACTTTTTGTTTTTTTGTTTTGTTGTTGTTAGCCTGTTAGCCGCTAATTACGAGCCAAAAATAGCACAATACCAGCGGTTTCTTTACTACAGTTCAGAGACCAGAGGCTGTGAAGGTAACAGAAAGACCACAGTTGAGCCTTTGTCTTGTTTCGCTACTTTTTTGGGGTTTTAAAACATATTTTAAACACATTATTTAGACTTGGGAGGGGGGGAGGAGGGGGCCTTTTTGTCACTTCCTGGATCATGACATCTTATCGAGCTGGATGCAGCTGTTTGGTACGAACAGAGCCGGGAATTTCACCCGCAACTCAACTAGATGTGAACCTGGTACTCAGAAGTTCACAAGAACACATTTGAGTGGTGATGCATCATCCATCCTTCCATCCATCCATTCATCCATCCATCCATCCATCCATCCATCATCTATAACCGTTTCATATTTGAAGGGTCACGGGGATCTGCTGGAGCCTATCCCAGCCGTCTACGGGCGAAAGGCGGTGATGCATCAATGACACTGAATTATTTGGTTTTTGTTTTGCTGTTTGACTCTCACTCACTGAAGACTGACTCACAAGCACCCAGGGTTATAATAGTTTTGGATTTCCCATTAGTTTTAGTTTTTATTTAGTTTTTAGTTTAGTTTTTCAAATTCAGTTAGTTTTAATTCGTTTTTAGAGCAGTTTTGCTAATTTTTATTTGTTTTTGTTTTGAAATACTTCATTTTAGTTTAGTTTTTATTAGTCTCAGAGTTAGTTTTAGTTTTATTTTGTAAATTAGGGATGTAATTTTGGTTCGAGTGAAGCACTGAACTTTTTGAAGGCTATCAAATCACATAGTTGTGTTTACATTCTGGTCTCAATAAACATATTTATCAATGCGTCTTCCCTCTTGTGGTGTTCCTGCGTATTTACTGACCAGCAGCTATCTGGTCTCCATGGAAACAGTCCATTATAGTTGCTGTTTTCTCCAGTTCCTTCCCAACGCTGACTGGCCTGCAGCTGTAGCTTCTCTTTCCAGGGGGCTAGCTTAGGCTAGCTTATCCAGGTAGTCTCGGTTAGCCTTCTTTCCAGGGGGCTAGCTTAGGCTAGCTTATCCAGCTAGTCTTGGTTAGCCTTCTTTTCAGGGGGCTAGTTTAGGCTAGCTTATCCAGCTAGTCTTGGTTAGCCTTCTTTCCAGGGGGCTAGCTTAGGCTAGCTTATCCAGCTAGTCTTGGTTAGCCTTCTTTCCAGGGGGCTAGCTTAGGCTAGCTTATCCAGGTAGTCTTGGTTAGCCTTCTTTCCAGGGGGCTAGCTTAGGCTAGCTTATCCAGGTAGTCTTGGTTAGCCTTCTTTCCAGGGGGCTAGCTTAGGCTAGCTTATCCAGCTAGTCTTGGTTAGCCTTCTAGCTTTTCAAATGGACTTTCAGATTTGTGGGTTTTTTTCTCCTTGAGAAGTATTCCACACATTGTATCACCTGCTTCTACAACAAGGCACTTATTTTTATCGTTAACACAGTCGTAGTCAAAGAAATCCCAAACAGGACTGAGTCGCTTTCTCCTAACTTTTGCCGCAGCATCAGTGCTGATCACTTTTTAAAAAAAAATTTTTTTCCAGTTGTTGTTGTACGGCGGAGCGAAGTGTTGGGCCATACCAAGTGCTACAGAAGACCGCATGGTTTTCTGAGACAAAGAAAGACAAAGGAAATCATAAAACTCAAGTCCCCAGCATTCCTAGCGGTTTTCAGTTTCACACCTAGGTGTGAAACATGACGTCCCCCTCTCTCTCTGTTTCCCACTGGCCAGGGACCCCGGCTCACAGCGGGGTTTCTCAAACGAAGGCGGATCGCAGATCCCCCGTTTAAATACCGGCTCCCTCCTCCCATTCTCTCTCTTGCTCCTCCGCTCTCTGACCTCCACTACACCCAGGAAAGGTGCTCATCTCTGGCCTGCACCAGCAAGGTAAATAGCCAAAGGCCTGTTTCCCTGGCGACCTGTCTGCAGGAGATCCCTCTGGTTGTCGACGACAATCACATGCCTGGTCCGATCGTGACGCGCCACACGGAGTGAGCCGCGACGTACGGAAGAAACGACGCGTAGGAATCACCCGCGCGCCTCGGACGCGTGAACGGCCTCAGACGAACCGGGACGGAAGCCCGGCTGTTGTTGCTGCCCAACGCCGCATCCCCACGTTAACCACGCAGGGAGAGAGAGAGGAGGAGAGCCGCTCTTGCGACCACCCGTGGAGCGTAATTGATCAGCGGTGCTGCCGCCATCCCAGCCTGATCAACCCCCCCAGGACACTACAACGCCAGAGTTACTTAGCTCAGTTAATATCTCTGTGCTTACTGTGATAGTATTTACAATTGAGCCCGCCGGCAATCCGCCGTGCGTATTTACCCACGTGATTGCAGTGTTTCCTCACCACCAGCCGTGATTTCAGATAAGCAGTCAGTTGGAGAGTGCAGGAGTCAGCTCCACACTCTCCCTTCTGTGGAAATCCTCGGAGCGATCACGGCACCGGTGGTTAGGAATCACCCTCGCGTTGTTGATTTTACCCTGCCTTTTCTGCACTGTCTTTCCTACTAACCACCTTTGTGAGGACGTCACCACGTGACTTCGTCGGCCTTCTTGAGACGGCCTATCGCGAGAGTCGGCGGCCATCTTGGACACCCCTCTCACATTACCGCACACACAGACACACACACACACACACACGTGTATATAAGTTTACACTGGTTCCATTGAATGTTTAATTTGCTTATGTTAGTTATACTCATCTTTTAGTTAGTAGATATCAGAATCTTAATTCAAGTGTTTGTTCCTTTGAATATTTGTGTTAATAAATTCTGATATTCTAATGAGAGAAGTTGTTTGTGGTTATTTTACACAGTTTTGTAGCATTGGCTGGTTGAAGAGGTCTGTGCTCGGACTCACACCTTCTCTGTTGCTCTATGGCGCCACACCTGGTCACAGGCTGGCACGCATAGAACAACAGCCATTTTGAGACTGATTGTGCCATTTAGTCCTTTTTCCTGATTTATCAGGTGGTGCCCCGTTTCATTTTATTAACTTTCGGGTTATTAGCAGCCGCCCCTCAAGACGGTTGATAATAACCCCTTTTTGGACTAAACAAGCACTGTGTAGGCCTTATTGCACAACAGAAGTTAATAGATTTCAAACATTTATGAGGAAAAAAAATTACAAACATGAAAACGAAGGACGTTCTTGACATTATTATAGTTCATTTTAGTTCGTTTTATAAACACATAATACAGTTTCAGTTAGTTATCATTTTTTTTAAAACTCGTTTTTATTTTATTTCAGTTAACGAAAATGTTTTTTCAATTCTAGTTTTCGTTATTTCATTTGTTTTCATTAACAATAATAACCTTGCAAGCAACCACTTGTATTTTTGTGAACCAGAGTCCTCAGAACAACAGAAACACTAACTTGTTTGTGTTTGTTTTGGTTTGTAGTAACACGTTCTTGGAGTTTCACATTAGCGAAAGATTGTTCCCGTTTCTTCAGAAAAATTTGTCAGTTTCCAGCCCGAACGAGGAAACGCAAAAATAAAATCAAGCTGGTTTGTTTTCTGGAAGCGGTTGCTGCTTTGGTTCTGCTGAGATTAGCTTTTTTTTTTTTCACTATCTGAAAGCAGAAGTGAAACACAGAATCAGTTGGTTTCTCTTTGGTTTAGATGTTTAAGTTGTTTCTGTTAGCATCTCCAGAACATTTCATGTTAATGATCAGATGTTCAAACAGACACATTTTAATCTGTGAAGATTATAAAGTTAGTTAGTTTTTTAGTTAGTTTAAGTTTATTTCAGTCAACCTTTCAAGGCAAACAAGGAAGAGACAAAAAAAATTACAATTTGACTGAAAAAGGCTCAGGCAGAAGGAAAGCTTATTAATGCCCGCCTACTATACAACTTAAGCTACACAATATATAGGGCCCGATCTTGCACCTCCCATTACCCAATACCCAAAACCCATTACCTGCAAATCACAGATTTAGGAGCCGAAATGCAATCTTCCACCTCCCAATACCCAAAACCCATTTTGCCGTCTCCCTTAAGCACATTGTGGGCGCGGCAATGGGCGTGTCACTAGCGCTTTCCACGAATTCGGTATCTTGCGGTACCTGTACTTCGCAGATTTTGGGTATTGGGTAATGGGTGGTGTGACCACCCATTACCCAATACCCAAAATCTGCGAGACACCAGTACCGCAAGATACCGAGTTTGTGGAAAGCGCAACTGGCATGTCGGCGCGTAAAAGAGCGCGTCCAAATCCTGTCATTGCTCGTCCACCCAGTCACATGTGGACTGCACAACCGGCTCTACCTCTCGATTATGCATCACTGTATTACTTTCATACATTATTCTCTTAAGAGCAGGTGATGTCTGTACAGCTGTGACATGATCTCATTCAGATGTTTGCTGTGGAAGAAACGAGGAGATCACAGAACTCTGTTGTGAAAAAAGCACCGCTCCCAGCAACTATGCGTCTTGGCGCAGCTGTGCGTCTTTGCGCAGGGGATATGTTCAAGATAACTCAAAAAGTTATGGATGGATTTTGATGACATTTTCAGGAGTTGTCAGAAATGTGAAAAGGAAGAACTGATTTTATTTTGGGTGTGATCCGGAAGAAATCCTGGATTCTGGATCACTTTCAAATTTTCGATAACATTGCGCTGTTTAGTTGTTTCTTGACCCCTAAAGCAACCACAACTGTTGTGCTTGGCGGAGGTCTGCGCTCTCTGAGTGCTTTTCTAGTTAATAAATGCTTTCCTGGAAGCTCACCGGCTCTATTTTCTGAGCAGTTTGTTGGAACTTCTTGGAGTACAAAAGAAATGATTAAATCATTTGCTCCACATTAGTTAAAGCTAGTTATGTATATATCAGTGCAGAGGAGGAGGAGGAAAAAAGAGGAGGAAGCTCTACAGCACAGTCCCAGACCAGCTGTCCATGAGAGCTGCTCTGATCTGGGTGAAAAGACGCTCCATAGCAGTTTGCAGGTACCGCAACCTGCTCTTAAAGGTAATGGCTACTGACGCACTGATTGGTTAAACAGGTGGAACGCCCTAACCACTCCCATGCATAATGTGTGCATAATATAGTGGTTTTTGCAGGTAAGATCGTGGGTTTTGGGAGGTGGAAGATTGCGTTCTTCGTGGGGGAACGCCCCTCCCAATACCTTTTATCCCTTAATAGCAGGTTTTGGAGGTTTGGCGCAAGATCGGGCCCATAGTGTCAAGTGGGAAGAAAAAAGAAAAAAAAACAAACAAACAAACAAACAAACATATAATATATACATATACTGTACATACACTTGCATACATACATGTACACACATAGATGCATATACATACACATACATATCTCTTTTCCCCTTTTTTCAATTACAGCCATAACTCCCAAATATAAATGCACATAATGATTTTTTGAACATAACAAAGGAAATACATTGCTTAAGTTTAAGATCAACACTATTCCACAGCTGGACCCCTATAAAAGAAATACATCTTCTTTTAACTTCTTTTATCGCTTTTGGTAACAAAAATCTGCATCCATCTCTTAACTCATATTTACTCTCAGACGCTATGAAAAACTTCTGCACACTGTCTGGTAGTGTTTTATTTTTTGCTTTAAACATGATTTGCATTGTTCTATAATAAACCAAGTCTCTAAACTTCAGAATATGAGAATTTAAAAATAATGGATTAGTATGATCATAATATCCCGCTTTATTTATGATGCGTATAGCTCGTTTTTGTAGTAAAACAATTTTATCAGTTATGGTTTTAAACGTAGATCCCCATAGTTCCACACAGTAAATTAAATAAGGAAGTATCAGTGAACAGTAAATTAAATATAAACTTTTATGGTTCAGCATGTCTTTGGTTTTGTACATGATTGCTATTGATTTCGAGATTTTCCCTTTTACATATTCAACATGTTTTTTCCAGTTAAGTTTATGATCAATCACAACCCCGAGGAATTTGGTCTCCCAGACCCTTTCAATTTCAGTGTTAAAGATTTTTAATTTAATATTACTTCCAGCTTGGTTTCCAAATACCATAAATTTGGTTTTCTTTACATTAAGAGATAATTTATTAACATCAAACCAAGTTTTGAGCACTCCAAGTTCTTGTTCAACAATGTGCAAAAGTTCTTCTAAATTTCTCCCAGAGGAGTACAAATTTGTGTCATCAGCAAATATAATACATTTTAACTTATCAGAAACATAACAAATATCATTAATAAAGAGAATAAATAATTTGGGGCCAATGATGGAGCCCTGGGGCAATCCACAGGTGACCGGTTTAAATTCGGACATTGCTTGGTTTATTTGAACATATTGCTGTCTATTTTCTAAATAACTTTTCAGCCAGGCATGAACTGTCCCTCTAAATCCGTAGTGTTTCATTTTTTCCAGCAAATAGTTATGATCAATGGTGTCGAAAGCTTTACTTAAATCTATGAAGATACCTACTGTATGAAGATCGTTATCGATTGCATCAGCTATTTCTTCAGCCATTTTCATCACTGCATATGTAGTTGTTCTGTTCTTTCTGAATCCATATTGTTGCTCATTTAAAATATTATATTTTTCAATAAAGTTATCTAGTTGTTTTATAAAGAGCTTTTCTAAAATCTTTGAAAATTGTGGCAATAAAGCTACTGGCCTGTAATTGTCCATACTGTGTCTGTCACCATTTTTAAAGATGGGAACTACTTTGGCTAATTTCTTGTCTTGTGGGAAGATGCCTGTTTGGAAGGAAAGGTTATATATGTAGGTTAGAGGTTTAACAATAAAATGAATGACCTCTTTAAGTATAGACATATCTATAAGGTTTACATCAGTTGATGTTTTATTTTTGAACTTATTTACAACTTCAATAATATCCCTTTCTTCAATCCCACAGAGAAACATAGAATTTAGATTCTGTTTAATTAAACCATTAAAGAGTTCTTTGTCTTGATTGTCCACAATAATTTTGTTTGCCAAGGTTGGTCCGACATTAACAAAATAATCGTTAAAATTATTCGTTATTGTCTTTAAGTGCTCAACTTTTGAGCCACTGATATCCCAAAAATAATTTGGAAATTCAGTTTGTGTGGATTTATTTCTAATGATATGATTTATTACTTTCCAAGTTTTTTGCATATTGTTTTTACTGGCTTCTAACTTTTCAGAGTAGAATTTTTTCTTTTGTTGTCTTATGAGTGTCGTCAGTTTATTTTTATATAACTTATATTTATGTTCACTTTCATTGGTTCTTAATTGTAAAAATTGTTCGTAAAGTAATTTTTCTTTTGGCAAGACTTTTGGAGGCCTTTTGTCATCCAGGATAGTTCTTTATTTGAATCTTTACCTTTTACTGAATACTTTTTTATAGGACAGTGCTTATCATATGCATTTAAAAAAATCATAAGAAAAGCCTCATATGCTTGGTTTGGATCCTCCACATAGACAGTCTCCCAATTACAACTTTTGAGTTCTTCCTTTAAAGATTCCAGTCTTCCTGGGGTTCTTAACCGTCCTAACCTAAATAAAGATTCACTATTCTGGGGTGTATTTGAAGATTTTGTACTATGCATGATCATAAAAATAGGAAGGTGGTCAGTTATATCATTTATGAGCAACCCACATGTTGTTTGGACAATAGCAGACGAAAAAATATTATCGATAAGTGTGGCTGTGTCCTTAGTAATCCTACTGGGTTTGTCTATAAGAGGCCAAAGGCCAAAGCTAAACATTGTGTTACAGAAATCAGTTGTTAACTTATGCTCTTTCCATTTCAACAGATCAATATTCAAGTCACCACAAACAAAAAACATTTTCTTGTTTCCTACTTTTCTGATAAGGTCAACTACTGTAGTTGTGAATTGTTCAATACAAGATCCAGGTGTCCGGTAAATACAACTTAAAGTTATACTTTTGAATTTTACTGAAGCAATTTCAATTGTGAGGCTTTCCATTAAATCATCTACCACTGTGCAGTCAATTTGTTTACACTGAAAGTCTTTTTGCACAAAAAAGCCAACACCACCACCTCGCTTATTCTTCCGATTTGCACTGTAGAAATCATACCCTTCCAATTGAAAAGAGTTTTCATACCTATGGTCAGAAATCCAGGTCTCACTTATGGCAATTATGTGAAAAGTATGTTTTAACAATAGCACATAATCTTTTATTTTTTCAAAATTAGTATAAAGGCTCCTACTATTAAAATGTAGCATTGAGAAGCCCTCTAAGTTAAGGCAATCCAATTGAGTTTCAGTATAATATTTAGCATTTAATTTGTAGTCTTTGTAGACATTTAACTCAGGATCCACATTATTTTCAAAACTAAATTGTTTGTGATTAATCTCATTTAAAAAACTTAACTTAAATTTTCCATTTGAGCAAATTTCAGGATCAGTATCAGGATTTACTGCCCTGTCTAAAATGAAAGTGTCCTCCATATTAAAGAGAAAAAAAACAACAAACAAACCAGAGACAAGCCTACAGTAAAGTCCATTTTACAACTGTCCAATGCATAATAATCACCTGAATTGGTCCAGGTCTGTCATGTTACGTATCATGACAGTCTTTGCTTGCTCTGGTGTCCCATTTGACTTCACAAACACTTTGCCGTTTCTTGTCCATGTTGCCTGGATTTTCTTCTCCCTTCTCAGTATGCGGCTCTGTCTGGCAATTTCTGCATTTTTCTTTGTTAAATGCTCATTGATGTAGACTCCAGTGCCCTTCAGGTTTCTTGCTTGTTTCAACACTTCCACTTTATGTTTTCGGTTTGAAAACTGGATCACTATTGTGGGTTTCACTTTATCCTTATTTGAAAGTGTGTGACAAGCTGAAATATGATTCTTGTCTATCATGATGTTTTTGTTGTTCAAAAATGTCACTACTTGATTTTCTAGTGTCTGTAATTCTTCAGGTGGTGCATCCTCACCTGCAGTATCTGAGACTGTAACTCGAGCATAGCTGCGATGTTTGGTTTCCAATCCTGTGATTATAATATCTCCAGCACGAGTATACTGCTCCAAATCATCCACTCTTTGCTCCAGCAGCTCAATCCTCTGGTCCCTTTGTTTGATCATGGCTCTCAGCTCATGCACTTCTCCCATGAGGCCCATAAGTGTAGCCTGTTGTTTAACAACTTTGCTGATTTCCTCTGCCATAAAGTTGAGAGATTTTTTAATCTCCTCTAGTTCTTCTGCAAGCTTTTTTGTTGTAACTGACATCTTGCCCACAATTTGAGATTGCCCAGCTTCTCAGCTCACTTCCTCCAGGCCAGGGCCTTGAGACAGTCCTGCTTTTCCAGGCCTTGAAAATATATCCAAAGAAATGGTCAAAGTTCCTCTTACTTGGCTGCAATTTCCAACAGCATCATAAAAAAACATCTGTGTAGCATTAACTGAATTTTAATCTATTTATATTCTATCTATTTTTTTGCTGATTTTTGATGGATAGAATAACTCTGAGCCCAGAGAGGCAACAGCAGCAGCAGCCATCTTGCCTCCCAAAGGATGTCTGCAGATCTCTGAATGGTCCAGATTATATCTGGGACATGTTGAACATGAACCTGGAAGGTTCCTCAGATCTGCTGGTGAGCTTCTGGTACCAGGACTTCAGACTGGTCGTTTCTGCTGCCCTCTGCTGGAATCCAGCCTCCATGGAGCTCAAGTTTGCTCTAAAAACAAATGAAAGACCTTCCGTTTTCTTTACTTTTTTAACTAAAACACCTCTGTAGATCATTTATTTCATGTTTCAGTTTTCTTATTAAACATGTTTGCACCCTTCTCTCCTTCTACTTCTTGATTTTGGCTGTGATCCAGAAGAAATCCTGGATTCTGGATCACTTTCAAATTTCCAATTACATTGCAGTCAATAGGGCCCAAAAATTTTGTTTCTCAATATCTCCGTTAATTATTGCTCAAAACTCATGAAATTTGACTCAGGGATTCACAATAGGAACCTCTATCAAATTTCAAAGGCTGATCCGGATCTGATCCAGATGGTGAATTTTAATCTGTAAATCGCTGTATGGGGGAATTGTTGCACTTGGCGGAGGTCTGCGCTCTCTGAGTGCTTTTCTAGTTCTTGTTCAGTTTTTCATCTTAAAGGCTTCTCAAAGCACCGTGAGACGCCTCTGTGCATGAGGTGTGCTCGACAAGTAAACTTGCCTCATCTATGATTCTGTCACGCAAACAGACTCAAAAAATAATTACGCCAAAAACATGGACTTTATGTATTTTAATTACATGTAAATTTTCCATGTAATTTTATTACATATGTTAAATGTAAAGAATTGCATATATTACAATGTTTTTTCTATCATATTGAATCAATGGGAATAAATTGAATACCTTCAGTCAGATTTGCTTTGGTTAATGCAAACTTTCACATAAACTGTATTTGACTGTGACACTCAGTTTTCTTTTATGTGATCTAGTAAATAAAGTTTAGTTGCTTTGTTTAGATTTGGTTTATACTGAGCATATTCACATTATGTTTGACTTTTTTGGATAAATAAACTTTAAATTATTTCATATATTTCAGTTACATTTTACTTCAAACTATTACTTTATGTTTATTAGAGCCAAGAATCATTTTTTAAGTGCACGTGGTATAAATGTATATTTATACATGTAAGCATGTACAGTATGTAGAGAACTGTTAAAAAAAATCTGAACACTCTCTGGTTAAATTCTAAGAGTTAACACACAGTTAATTCACAACAGAATTTATAACAACCTTTTGGTCCATTAGCTGGTGACTGTAGCAAAAACTGTAGCTGTGGCGATGGAATATTTTATTCTATAGTTGGTTTGGGGTGGGGTTGTTCATTTGGAGTTTTTATTTTATCTTTTGAAAGTATTAAAACTCAAAGACTAATCTGACGTGAGATGGGAAGTGGGAGGAAAAAAGCAGGACTATAAACCAGTCCTGTGCTTCAGCACCACGGACAGCGACGCGGGTCCACAGCTCTCCATCACACCTCTGTGGTGTTTCTCAACGTCTGCATTCGTTTCCAACGTTTCCTCAACTCTGAGAGCCTATTATTTCCTACAGCACCTGAAGGCTGCCACTGTGCTGATGCAGAGGGAGGGAGGGGGGGGCTCAGTGCATTAGTCAACCGTCACGGAATATAACAAGACAGGATGTTCAGTAGCTTCTGCTTCAAAATAAAAGCTGAAATAAAAGATGTGACCTGGAGCATCTGGAGCGTCTGGAGAAAACCCCTGCAAGCATGAGAACGAGGAAACTACACGGGAAGAGAAAAGGAAATGTATTGAGGGGAAAAATCTCCCCCCAGAAGCTTCCAGCAGCCCAGAGCCATCCTCAGGGGTTTGTTGGGTCAGTCAACAGCACGATGAGTCACATTATCTTTAAAGTAAGAATGCTTTGCTTGATTTTTATTCCCACTTCACAAGTCCTCTGATTAAGAACCTCCTGATTATACAGAAATCTGTAGTTTGATGTGATTGATGAAAATGTTCCCTCCCTGCAGTGGTCATGGATATCAAGTCTCGCTAAGCTTTGGCAGTTTTTAAAGTTTTTAATGCAAAAGGATGGTAATAAACGAGATGGTAATAAAATTTTCATTTCTGATTTTTTTTGTCATCCACTGTAAAAAAAAAAAAAAACAAACTATAGTTTGTTGCATTTATGAAATTATAGAACAACAAACAGAAAACTGTTAACATTTTATTGCTGGTTTTACCTGTTATAACAAAGGAAAACCTCAAACTCTTATAAAGAGTTTAAAGCTGTACTGTAGATGTTTGGGAGCAGAACCAAGACAGACTCCTGTTAACTTGTTGACATGGAAGTAAATATATTGAATCTTGAATCTTGATCTAAGAGTTAGTACCTTACCACTAACTTAATGTAATTATTGACTCTTTTTGGAGTTAAAAGTTAACACTTCTTAACACTAACTAGTGTTACTTTATCTCAACACTTTTATGTAGTGTTAGACATTAACTCTCTTTCAGGATTGTTGGTTAACTATACAAACGTTACAGTCATTTTAACACTGTAAGGTGTAAAATTAGCTCTTCTGAATTCCATCCATCCATTTTCTATACCCGTTTCATCCTTGAAGGGTCACGGGGCTCTTCTGAATTACTAAAGAAAATACTTAGAAAATAAGGTTTGCTAAAAATAATGCCATCATGTTTAGTTGAAACTCATTTATTTCAAACATGTACCACAAATTAACATTTAAAACACTTTATCGGACACAATTCGTCGTTAGCTAACTTAATGCTAACAGTCCACAACCGATATACTGCTTATTCAGCGTTAGCTTGCTTAGCCGAGTTAACAACACAACAAAAATACGGTCTAAAACTTTTTTTTACAGCAGATACAGTCTTTACCATCAAATCAGAAGTTTTAGGGAACCAAATGACGAACTAAAATCATCACTGCTTAGCGCGGCTAATGTGGCGACATAACTTTACCGTGAGTGTCTCGCCATTGAAGACAGACCAGGTGCCGGAGAGGTAATATAAATATCAAAACCTAACGCGAACATAAAGTTAGCTCATTTTAGGTATCGAACAATGTCGACATAAAACCACGGTGAAACGCACAGCTGAACGAGAGGCTCCTCAGTCGGTATTTAGCTCCTGTCGCTGTGTAGCACGTTGGGGGCGGGGCCTGATTTACACCTGAAGTATCACATCCACGTTTGGAGTAAAGAGTTTAATAGTTTAGAGTTGATGTTACTACAATGACACTTACAGATTTGATCTGAAGACACTTTGTTTTGACTCCAACTATTTGTAAACTTAGAGTTACATATAAGGGATTTGACTCTATTCAGAGTGGAATTAACTCTGCTTTTGCTTAGATTTCGCCAACACCAGAAATATAACTCTTCTCAATTTGCCGTGTAGCTATGGAGCCCCATTTGGGTCATAATTCAATGAATAAATGAGTCTATTATTATGAAATACAGGCGTTTATTATTATGAAATATGTATCCATTATTATGAAATGTTTCCCATTATTTCTCTACATTTCACGCTACGTTTCTTAGTCGATGTCAACTTGATTTTGACGGCATGGCGACAGGAGAAAGATCCTTTTCTGACTTACTCTGAGAGGTAGCCAACAGGCTCGATGCGAGTCCCCCACCAACTGCATGGAGGAGGATCATCCAATGAGCATACAGGTCAACCACTGGTCCCGCCCAGTGGCAAAATGTCATTATTATGTAAAAGCTCATTCTTATGAAAAATGAAGCAATTATGTAAAAACTAATTCTTAGATAAAAAAAGACATTCTGAAATAAACTATTATGCATTAAACTAAGATTAAATAATAATACAAATATATTTCATAATAATTACATTTTTTTCATAATAATGGGAAATGTTTCATAATAATACACATATATTTCATAATAATGGGAAACATTTTATAATAATGGATACGTATTTCATAATAATAAACGCCTGTATTTAATAATAATAGACTCATTTATTCATTGAATTCTGACCCAAACAGTGCTCCATATATAGCAGGCCAGAGTAGAGACGGGCAGTTGAACTGAAACTGAATCAACACCAACATTCAGAAACTTATATCAGTTGTAATATTTCCCATGTCAATTATTTCAACTGTTTGAAAATGTCAATAAATGTCCATAAACTGATATTTTATGTGTATTTCCTTTAATTGACTGCAGAATCACAAATATATTTACGCTTTCATCAGAAAACTAGCTGAGCATATTAACTGAAAAGACCATGCTGGTGATCCACGAGGGCATAAAATACAACAACCACTCATTCATCTGAACCAGCCCCTGGTGGTCACTGGAGGAACTGCACGTTCTTCTACTTCTACGACTCTTACTTTGAAAAGCCTTCTCCGGAAGTGTCGTATTTGTGTGTGTTTGTGTGTGCGCTCCTGTCATGATGCTGTGAGCTCCGTAGCCTCCAGCCGTAGAGACGCCCTGCATCCCTCCTCCTCTCCTCCTCTCCTCCTCTCCGCTCCTCCAGCGCTCATCCTCCGCTGCTCCGCCGCGGAGGAGCCGCTCTGAACCGGGAAGGAACTGGAACCAACCCCCGCTGAGAGAAATGGCCTTTTAACACACCAGAGGAAGACATGGATCCGTCGCTCTCCTCCTCCTTCCTCCTCCTCCTCCTCCTCATCGCTTCTCTGCGCTGCTTCCCCGCTGCTGCTGACAGGAGATACGGTGAGCAAATTAACGAGTTAATTACTAATGATAAACCTGGAGGGGAGTTTTTACTCCTCAGAGCGGGGTTTTATTTTTTTATTTTTAAAAGCTTCCCCGGAGACAGTTTGTGATCTGACGGCTGATTCACCGCAGCTTCACCTGAACCTGAGAAAAACAAACCCGCTGATCCATAAAAAAAAAAAAAAAAAAAAAAGATCGAGAACATGACAGGTGAACGAGAGACCTGTAGGAGGAGGCAGAAACACGGAAATGAGCCGTTATTCCGTTCATCATCATCATCATCATCCTCATCATCATCTTCATCATCATCGTCTTCTTCTTCTTCTTTCTAGGCCCAAGTCTAATGATAAAATACATCTGATGAAGTTATTTCATCACTAGGATATATGGAATCAAATCAGAAAATATGAGATAGTTGCATGTTTTAACTGAAATTAACATCAAAACATTCAAATAATTAATCGAGATATTTTAAAAAATATTATTCTTTGATTGTGTGAAGCCCAAACATTCATGAACCCTAGTATTTAAAATATAAAATAAAAAAATAAAATAATAAAATATGGAACCCCCCCAAAGTAATGAAATTATAACAGAGTAAAAATAAAATATTTTTTTGTTTGAAACCCAAATATTTTTTAAAAAATGCTCACAAATTCTATAAATATAATACAAAACTAAGATGTATGCAATAAAGTAAGTATGAGAAATACGGAAGACCAAAGATGGCAAATCTATAACAGACAATAGAAAATATTAATCTAAACTTTTTTTTTAATTATAAAAAAATGTATAATAAAATAATTTTTTGTTTGAAACCCAAATATATATATAAAAAATGCTCACAAATTCTATAAATATAATACAAAAATAAGGTGTATGCAATATAGTAGATATGAAAAATACAGAAGACCAAAGGTGCCAAAATCTTTGACAGAAAATACAAAATATTAATCATCTCTAAAAAAAAAAAAAATCTTTTTTTCGGAGGAAACCCTTAAATTCAAATAATAGTTCATGAATACTATAAATAAAAAGAAAAATGAAAATAAACACAAAAAATAATCAAAACAATACAATATGAACCACATGAAATAAAATACGGTAGCCCAGAAGTAACAAAATATATGATAGAAAATGGAAAAGAATATTCTTTCTTTTTGAAAAGTGTGTAATAGTGCTCCGGTCTAGTGATGTGCACTAAAAATGGATAGAAAATAAATAAAATAATAAATTACAAAGTAATCCAAAACTTCTCTAAATAATCTTGTTGGCTCCACTCACCGGCAACAGCCAATCGGTGATTACATCCCTACAACATCATGAAAAATTAGATTATCCTCCAGTTTCCAGCCCGGTGCTCCTGATTGGCTATTGATCTGAATTTCAGACGTGCACGTGTGCGTATGTGCGTGTGTGCGTGCGCTGACTGGAGACGTTAATTTGTTAATTCGCCTTGTTCACTGAGTCTATAAATAGCCGATATCTAATATTCCCCCGCTGGCCTGAACTGTTGAGCCTGCGGGATGATTTATGCAGAGATCTGTTATAGATGATGGGGGGGGGGGGGGGAGGAGGAAGGGTGTGCAGAGGCTGGTAGGAGCTGTGTGTGTTTGTGTCCAGACACCCCCCCTCCTCCCCCTCCTCCCCTCCTCAGATTACATAAGCAGCCCTCAGCTCAGCTCAGGAGACGAGCGCCAGGCTGATGTAAATATTTGCGCTGGACTTGTAGCGATCAGAAGTATTAAACGTGTTGTTTTTGGCGCCTCCTCTGTTGATTTGAGTCGTTAAGGGAGCAGATGTTGTCAGATGTCTCGTTGACAGCTAATCTCATCAGGTTTTTTTTAAGTTGCAGCGACCTGCTGGCAGAAATATCCATCCATCCTTGGGCTTGGGGTCGGAGTCTCCTTTGGGAGCAAGGGATTCTGGGAATCGGAGTGAGTTTCTGGATGTTTCCGTACCTCCGGAGCCTCGTCGTAGAGCCTCAGGTGCTGTTTCTCAGGAGCCAGGCCTGACAATGAGCTCAGCTGCCGGCCTCCTTAATCATTAACCCTGACGAGGTCACCAGCCGGTTCAGCTGGTGTCACCGTCCCCACGGCAACGCTCGTTAACGTTTCATCGGCGCTGACGGGTCGGTGGCGAGGCCGCGCAGCTGTAGCGCAGCTGTTACAGACGAGGACAGACGGAGGCAGGCGGCAGATTATTATAACTTTATTATGACGACGTTCACGTGTTTTAAATAAATAGCGATTGACTTACAAAGTTGGAAAAAAAAAACAAAAAAACGAAGAAATATCACACGTCATTCCTCCATATCCCGAGTCACTCAGCCTCTGTGGTTGATTTTATTGACACGTTATTGCCAATCAATTAAATGAATTAAATCCGTCTCAGACATCTACAGCTGTAAAAAAAAAAGTTTCTTTGGATCACATGTTACACCCGGATCGGTGACTGAAAGTTCGGGCTTTCTTCGTACAGTCGACGCCCCGGTTGAGTGCTGGCCTGGGCAGTGTTGTACCTGAACACGTTTATTAAATGAAAGTTCACGAACTAGTTCATATTTTTTGGGAACGTGAACTGAACGCGTTAACTTTCCCCTTGACGAGCGTCGGGCGTGAACGAGTTCATTTGGGCAACTGCGAACGACGCTCTTTCAAAGTTCACGCACAGTCAGAACAGTGCCAGGTTTCCAGCAAACCCCATTTAAAATACACTAAAATATTAAAAAAATATAATATCATTATATATTGCAGAATCGATAAAATCGCTCAGCTCTAAAGATAATGTTAATCATGTAACTGCGACACAGCTGGGAAAATTTGTTGAAGTGAAAGTAGTCCGTCTGTCCTGCAGGGGGCAGCAGAGCGGGCGCAGATGATCTGCAGGGATTATCGTCTCCCTGAATTAGCTCCGGAGACGACGCGGTCAACCCGCTAAGAGGAGTCCCGCTGAAAGTTGTCCCTCACTCGACCTAAGCAGCAGCTGTTGGACAGGATGATGCTATTCACCGTACGGCTTTCTGTGACAAATTCACCAATAACCTGCGTGCAGTAAAGCTGAGTGTAGCATAAACCAGCTACTGCAGAGTGGAGGTCCTCACGGGTCCACATTCATGGACCCGAACCCGAATGGACCCGTGAAAATGCGACCCGAAACCGACCCGACCCGAGCTATTATCATAAGTCCGGTAGTCCGAACCCGAATGGACCCGGAATATCTGGACCCGGAACTGAACCGAGTTACCTGAATAGAACCGAGACAATAAATCCCATAGTTGCTCATGTTAAAGTTGTCTAGCGTTGAATAAAACTTGATTTTCTTACCTAAAGTTGTCTTCTTCTACCGGTTCAGTTGCTACATAGGCTACGTGATGTAAACAACAATAAATCCACGTCGTTATTTTCTTTGTGGATACAGATGCTATTGGTAGCAACTGCTAACGCTAATAGCCTACACCGGTCAGGACGTGTTGTGAATATGTTCTCTCATCCAGCGTTGTCATGCTGGTGATTCGTTGTGCTTTACAGCTGCTGGACAAACCGCTAATAACATGCTACGGCAACACGGTTGTTTCATGACAAACACGCCACGTTAATTAATAATCATTTAACTGCCCTGAGTCCTGACATTGGCTGCCACCGCCAATATCTTTACTCTCTGGAGTAAACGCAGACCCAGCCTGTCAGAGAGCACCGACCGGACCCGAGACTAACTGTACCGATTCCGAACCGAACCTGGAGTCACGTCTTTAGAACCAACCCGAGACCCGATTCAGGTCGGGTTGGAACCTCGGGTTTTCGGGTTGTTGGGTTGTTCCAAAGACCTCTACTACAGAGTCATTTTTCCAGCAGAGAGCTCACACGTCAGTTAAATGAACGATGACTTATTAACTCTTTTTCATGACAACTCAACAGCTGGGCAGTTGCAGGCTGTTGAGCCCCCCCCCCCCCGGTATCAGCGTACAGGTAGAAGAGGGAGCTAATTAGATATCTACTGCAGCTGTGTCGAACGAGGCTCTCCTGACACTGTTCCCTGAACCGCTGCCCCACAGCTGAGCGGACACCTCGCACCTCAAACACTCGTCCCCCCGGCAACACGAAGGGGAGGGGCCTCCGTTTTAGGATGAGCGTTGAATAGAAGAAAAAAGAAGGAAGCGGTTAAAGGAAAAACAGCCGCTGGAGAACAGAAGGGTTGTGGAGAAGTTGTCGGGGAACTCTGACGAGGCTCGTTTGTGCCTGAGAGCACAAGAGTTGCTAATGAATCACGCCGACCTCGATCGAACTTCAGTGAATACCTAAAACAACTCATTTAGGCAGCGCTGCTTACTCTGCTGTAGGTTTCCTCGTTGTAGGGAAAATATAAAGGTTTTACAACACCAGTTTATTAGAAATCTTTGATTGGAGCGCCCAGCCTGCATCGCTGAAGTCCAGTTTTGGCCACGTCAGCCTCCCGGTGAACGTTTCTGACCGATCCAACGGCGGCTCTGAGCACTTTCACGCAAGAGAAATCCAGTAAATGTCTTTTTTTTTTTCCAGGTTTAAAAGGTGAGCACGGGCCTGAAATCCTCGCTGTCGAACTGGGACTCGGTCCAGACGGGGTTGCTCGAAGCGTTCGCTGTAATGGGCCGTTTGCTTGAATGGCTTTCCGTTAATCGATACAGCTTGCTGGAGCGTAGGAGGTGGAGGTTTGGTGTGAGAGTGTTTCTGGCTGGGCTGATTGATATCCGCCCTGCTGTGGTTCCTCATGGCGGGAACAGGCCGTCCTGCATCTGTTCTGAGCGTGTAGCTCAGTGAAATGGGCTTGTTTGGCCCTGCAGGGATTGTCTCTACAACTAGATGGTTTTTTTTTGTTGTTTTTAAGGCTTCCACACAACTGAGCAGCTGAGTTTTCCAGTAACTCTTTATGCAGTAAAGGTTCACCACCGTTTCTTTCTTAGCTCTACCTTCAGATTAGGGGCCTGTGAAAAAAAAATCGATTTGGCGATATATCGCGATTTTCTGCCGCCCAATATAATATCAATTTTTCAGCTCCTAATATCGATTTTTTCTGAAAACACTAATAATAAACAATAAATAGTTTATTTATTACTACTGAGAAGCTACCAGAACTACTGAGCCAAGACAGTTTAGAGGCTGACTTTGAAGAAAGTCATAAAAGATTATCCCTCTTATTATTCTGGAATTTAGAAAATAGAAATAATTTTAGTAACTGACCCAAAACAATAAAGGTTAAGTTTGATTTAATGTCAGACAGAGAGGAAAAACAAGGTTATGTGTGTGTTTTTTTTAAAACACACTGTATGTAAACATTTGGTTTTATCTGTATCTGCTGGACTGTAGGGGTGTGAAAAAAAATCAATTTGGCAATATATCGCGATTTTCTGCCGCCTAATATGATATTTATTTTTAGCTCCTAATATCGATTTTTTTTTACAATGCTGTCAGTATGTTGTAATAGTTACTTAAATGTGCAAAACCACTAATAATAAACAATAAATAGGTTGTTTTGAAGCAAATAGTTTTGACTCAATTTCTCCTCTGAATGATCAATATCATCTGATGAACATATACAGCAACTTGACTTTTCATCTCTACTTTTAATTTTGATATTAACTGGGTAGAATATCGCAATATATCGTGATATCGTGATAATATTGTATCGTGACCCAAGTTTCATGATACATATTGTATTGCGAGGTCCTTGCCAATACTCACCCCTACTTCAGATATAATCTTTTTTTTTTATTTTCTTTGTGTGCATTTAAGTTAAGTTAAGTTAAGTTGTTGTATTTCCCTTCTGGGATTAATAAAGACATTTCTGTCTCTCTGTCCATAACGTTGTCAGATATGAACAAGTACGACGCAAAAAAAACAATAACATTGGAGCGATTTATATAATATCTTTCATCTTTATTCACAATTAAAGAATAGTGCAGGTTTGGATAAAACAAAAACAGAACTCTTTCATTTTATGAGGTGAATGAATCAGATGAAACTATAAAAACTATTTTATGTAGTTATTATTTAGTATGAGGTACTCTGAAGAGTTTCCAGCCACTGTTTGAATCAGCGTTTTAATGGTTGGGTTTAGTTTTATTGTATCCATCATGAGAATTTATGTGGCAGGAGACTATTTCTCTGAATTTAAAATATCAAATGTTGGAAAAGTCAACATTAATAAGATGCCAGACATGATTAATAAGAACTTAAATTTCAAATGAGAAAAATGTTTTATGATAGTAGTAGGTATGAACTATTCTTAGGCTTACTGTGCTTTACTGATACTAAAAATTGAATTGGCAATATATCACGATTTTCTGCCGCCCAATGTAATATTGATTTTTCAGCTCCTAATATCGATTTTTTTACAATGCTGTCAGTATGTTGTAATGGTTACTTAAATGTGCAAAAACACTAATAATAAACAATAAATAAGTTGTTTTGAAGTAAATAGTTTTGACCCAATTTGTCCTCTGAATGATCAATATCATCTGATGAACATGTACAGCAACTTGATTTTTCATCTCTACTGTTAATTTTGATATTAACTGGGTAGAATATCGCAAGTATATTGTGATATCACGATAATATTGTATCCTCACCCAAGTATCATGATACATATCGTATTGCGAGGTCCTTGCCAATACTCACCCCTACTTCAGATATAGGCCCCGATCGTACACCTCCCATTACCCGCTACCCGCTACCCACTACCCACTAACCGCAAATTGCTGGGTTTAGGAACCTCCGCTAACCGCTAATGCAATCTTCCGCTTCCCTAAAGCTGCTACCCGCGTTGCCGATTCCCTTACTCACATTGTAGGCACGGCAATGGGCGTGTCATTTGCGCTTTCCTCAAACTCTGTATCTTGCAATCGCGGGTTTAGGATAGTGGTAGCGGGTAGCGCTACCTGCTCTTAAAGGCAATGGCTACTGACACACTGATTGGTTTAACAGGTGGAACGCCCTAACCACTCCAATGCATAATATATGCATAATATAGCGGGTAGGGCAGGTAAGATCGTGGGTTTAGGGAGGTGCAAGATTGCGTTTTTTTGTGGGGGAACGCCCCTCCCGCTACCCGCTATCCCTTAATAACGGCTTTAGGAGGTTTGGCGGAAGACTGGGCCCATAATCTTTTTTTTTTTTTTTGTGTGTGCATCTAAGTTAAAATGTGTCTGATTGCTGGTGTATCAACCACAGCGCGTCACACTTCAAAAGTAAAGCGGTAACCAAAGCCTCGCTGCATGATGGATCGATGCCCCGAACTGTCGGAGGAGAAAGAAAAGCACAAAAGGATGAAGGAGGAGGTGATGGAGGCACGTGTTTTGTCCTCGTTAGAGACAGAAAAAGGGATGATAGAGATGGATTACTGACCTCCTACTTGAGAAATAAATTCAAACAAATGTGATAAAACGCTGCCTCTTGGGTCCAACTCCTTTCTTTTCTGTTAAATGGTCAGGTGGGATGTGATCGTGTGTCTGAGCTGTTGCCCAGTCTGATTGGACCGTTGTCATAGTTATTAAAGAACAGTCACAGTTGCAGCAGCGAGAACATGTCTCTCTCCCCACAGACGAGGCCAGTCTTTCATCAGCCGTGGCGGCGGGGAAAAGGAAAAAACTCAACTTGAGACCGCCTTAAATGGGGAAAACAAAACTTCAAAGACAGGAAAAGCTTTTAATAGTCTGGGCCCAACAAGTCAGACTGGTTATCTGCTGAGCGGAGACGTAAACAGAGATAACGCCGTGGAGCAGAAAATCGAAGCTGAACGGGGAGCCGAGAGGGAAAAAGAGCTGCAGGAACTTAGTTTGAACTATGTGGAGGCGTTTCTTCGTTTTAAGGGGATACTCGTAAGTAACTGAAAATGAGCCTGTCACCCACAAGTGCACAGCTGCACGTCCGTGCCATGATACTGCCACCACCGTGTTTGACACTTGCTGCTTTCCTTCGCCGTGATGTTCCCATCACTCTGCTACAGGTTTATCTTGGTTTCATCTGTCCAAAGAAGATGGGAGGCTTTTATTTGGGGTCCTCCTGGGTGGAGGAGGGACCTGTGGTGGGACTGATCCGAGGGGATGCTGGGGGTTGGGTCAGTGTTTTGGACCCCTCAATCATTTTAGTCTTTGTTACCCTGAGCTGGAGAAGCAGTCTGGCTTTAACAGAAGATCAATCTTGAAAGGATGAAACATGTTTTTTTTTTTTTTTTTCAAGAGCAGACATTTCCAGCAAACTTTACACATAGAAACGTGAATTGTTCCTTTAAATATTGGATAATCAACAGATTTACTCTGCAGACGTATTGAAATGAACCTACTGAGCTGACTAGCGGCTGCTCGACCTCTTCACAGCGTTTGCTGCTCGTAAACACACGTGCGAAACAAATTTGTCCCCGATTCAGTTTGTAATTCTCCTTCCAGCGAGGTCTCTGCTCTGAAGAGCAGCCCTGCATCCGATAAATTGGACTGCTCAGTTTTATCACCGGGCCCTTTTCCCCTTCAGGAGCAGCAGGTGCTTCACGTATGGACAGACGGCATTGTGGGAACTGTAGTGCATGTCTGTCCTTGACGGTCCAGCCGGGGTTCTCTACAAAAAAGATTTGTTCTCCTCATAAAACGGCCTTTATTCTGGTAGTTTGTTGGTCTGGAACGTTCAGGTGTGTGTCTCAATACAAAGCCAAGAAGGAAAAACATCAGCTAAGATCTTGGAGAAACAACTACACTGCAAAAACTCAAAATCTTACCAAGTATATTTTTCTGATTTCTAGTCAAGATATCTCATTACACTTAATATAAGACACAATCATCTAAAGAGTAACATTTCATTGAGATATAGGAACTTGTTTTTAGACAGTGCATCTTGAATAAGTGAAACGTTAAGTGAAACAGTCTTGAAAACATCTTGTTTTGAGTCATATGTCAGATGAAAAAAGTTTTTTTGACATGTCATAAGATTTTTAAGCTAATTTCAAGATCTTGTCAGGCTTAAATATATTGTCTTATTTCAATAAGTCTTATTAAACGAATTTTCACTTGTTCCATTGGCAGATTTTTTTGCTTATTACAAGCAAAAAATTAATTTAATTAAAAAAAATTTTTTTAACTTATTTTTTGAGTGGCCTTTTTTCCAGTGTACTGCTACCCATAAAGCTTGGGAGAGTTAATTGGCTAAATAACTTTTTCGTAATAACCATTGGTTAAAGCAGCCGCCACAAATTTTACCTGATGTAGCCGAGAATAATTCACCCCCCTCCGTAAAGTTGTCGTGGATGTGAAATCTTACTACTGAGACCAAAACAGATTTTTGTAACGATGTGTAAATATGTTTATTTCTTCTGTAAAGTTAGACGTTTTAACGCGAGTGGACGGAGAACCAGCACCTAGTGGTCAGTCGGGGAACTGCAGATGCCGTTTCTGCTGCATTTGAACAGGCTGTTAGACTTTTACCAGTAAGTAAACATTTGATTGGAAGACCAGCCAGATAACTGCGCCAATCTATCCATAGGAATACGAATCTTAGAATTACTTTTTCAAAACTTTACACCCATCTGTTTATCATAAGTAGTCGGAAGAAAAGATTCAAATAAAATTCATCTATGTGTGTGGTCTTTTTTTAGGGATGCGCAATGACTGTTTTTTTTTTAAACCGATATCGATAACTTTCAGCCGATACCAATAACTGATAACACACATATATACCTAAGACCATTACATCAATACTATGAACAAAATCAAAAACAGTTTTGACTCTTTAAATGAACAGATTCGTAAAGCTATCAAACAAACCTATTTGATATCTCACATCAACTTAAATAAGGTTCATTACTGACTGATATAAAAAATAAAGGCTCCTTGAACTGATGGAAATACATGCATCAGAATTACAAACTGAAAAAGTGCATTCCAGAAGTTTACAAAAATTAAATATACATAGAAAATGAATGCACTGACACAAGTTAGATTCAAACATTTCTACCTTCTACCCATTTCACCTTTGCCCGTGGGTCATCTTTGGCAAATTTCTTGGATTTTTCAAAAGCCTCTGCGAAGTGCGTAAGTCCCAGTAAATTATTCGCTGCTGGCTTGCTCACGTTAGCGCTAGCTCACGTTAGCGCCATTTCAAAACTTTGAAAAGCGACGGTTATGTTTCAGGTGGCTGGTCGGGTTTGACGTTTTAAAGCTTGTGCTATTTTTCCCTCCTTCGCTTGGAGCATTTATCATAAATAACCACCAAACTATCTTCTTCTGAAACTTTAAAGGTCCATATCATCGCCGTCATGTTGTTTGTTGTGATCAGCAGGCTGTGCTGCAGGCTGCATTCAAGGTGTAACGTAAATTCCTCTGTTCCCTCGTTTGCTAGTCGTTCTTTCGACCTTTTCTATTTTTTTCTTTTTTATATGTGTAACATGTGGAAGAATACTTCAAATATCAAATCAAGTCAGCAACTACCAAAATTATGACCGAGCTAACAAGTTGTTTTCTGGCATGAGGGGGTATTCTTGATTCATCTTACTGAGAAATCGTTTTTCTGATTTTGCCGACGTCACTTGAACGTAACATTCACAGCCGGTCATTCAAGGTTTAGAGGGAGCGAGACACTGCTGTGTTGACAAAAATATATATGTTATCTGGGCTGTTCGTCATGATATGGGACTTATCAAAACGACGTCATAATTTCCTGTTATCGGCCCGATAATTATCAGGCACCATAGATTTTTTTCATACAGAACAGTTGTCTGTGGATTTAAAATAAGAATGTTACAGGGACCTTTTCCAAGAAGTGTTTAAGGAACAGGAGTGAACCACGGAGGTGTGTATCCTTGACTGAGTCTGAGACTTAAATTTATTTATAGCACACACTGCTACGGAGCTAATGAAGCCAGAGCCGGCTGACACACCTGACACACCTGATGAGGTCGGGTCTCGGTGCTCGTTACTGTCGGGGCGTAAACGGAGGCAGAAGCTCAGCACGACACCTGATACGATCTACAAACCGAAGGCTGTGAAACCGAAAACATCTGGAGCCCTGCTCTGAAAAGTCCACACAATATCTCTAAATAATTATTTAAAATATAGTTTGCTAATCCTCCCTTCTGAACCAGTGTTTCCTGCATAAATTTAGACTCCGTTAATTACATATGCTGTACTCTAAAACGCTGCAGTGAAGGCCTGGAGAGCTGATTTAACATCCAACATTATAATTCCCTCTTTTCTTGCAAGGCCTCTTTGAATCCTTCCCCAGCATCTAAACTTTTTTTCCCACCCTGTTTTGCAGGAATTAGTTGCTCACGTTTTAATGAGGCGTTTTCAGCTGGAAGCTGCAGCCGTTACTGCCGTACAAATGTGAGCTAACGCAGCTGCGGGGAATTTAATTTAATTACACGAGAACAGAAAGATGATTAGCATCCAGTAAGCGATTTTGACGATTTCAAACGATTTTCCTGCGATGTGTTTACGTTGGAGACAAAGAGGGTAAAAGGAGCTTTAAAGAGAAAACAAGGTTTTTACATCCACGTATTTTAAGCATTATTGTTTTAGATGTGTACGCTGTAGCCATGACACTAGAGCTGAGTGATTCTGCGATATATATCGATATTTTATTTCCCCAGAGAGTATCAATTTTTCAGCCGCGGGTATCGATATTTTAAGCTTCTTTCAAAACTCCCATGTCCCACCTTTAAAAGCTTGCAAGCAACAATTTGCACTGTTTAAATAAATGAAACTATTTTTCTCAACACATCTTTTATTCATTTTGTCCAGCATTTGCAAGCTGCCTGTCAGACATATAATGTGGAATTGATGCTTTCAGTTCAATTAATTCAAACAAAGTCATTGGAACACTCATGAGATGTCACGAAAATCACTTTGTCCCTTTAAAATCTTTCAGAAAATGATGTAAATGTATTGTAAGATGAATATTGATGTATATCTTATCGTGAGCCGAGTATCGTGTATTGTATTGTATCGTGAGATTAGTGTATCGCTACAGCCCTAGTCCTTTCTGTTGTTAATAAAAAAATAAAGTCAGGTCCGAGTATTGTGTATCGTATCATATCGTATCGTGAAATTAGTGTATCACTACAGCCCTACATGACACATATAAAAATGTGAATGAAAACTGAATGCAGTGATCCACTTTTCTCAAACTTCTGCATGAGGGAATCTGGCGAGGTAGAAAAGTGTGACAGGACGTCGTACGAGGCAGCAGTGAGGTGTGCAGTAGAAGTGACGGATGGGCTTCAGGCAGATGTGGGACTGCACCAAGACCCTTCTTTTTCTGCCGTGGTTATGAAGAGGTCGGACAGGAGTCGCCGTAGACCATGATGTTTGCAGATGATGGTCCACGTATGTGGAGTATGTAGTGAGAGTCGGAGTCAGAGAGGGAATAAGAGTGGAGGTCAGTCGGAGTAGGATGGAATATGGGTGTACAAAAGGAAGTGAGGGAGGGGGAGTGGTGAGGAAGGAGTCTGAATACTAGGGGGTCACGTTTGCAGAGAAACAGGGAAAAGAATAGAAGAAGAGTGCAGGTGGACACGAGTGTCTGGCAATCTGTGATGGAGCGGCAGCGACAGTAAAGGGGAAGGTTTGCAGGAGATGGTGGGACCAGCCCTCTGTGGCCTGGAGACTAGAGCTGTAGCGATACACTAATCTCACGATACGATACATGATACTCGGCTCACGATATGATACATGTCGATATTCATCTTACAATACATTTACATAATTTTTCCGAAAGATTTTAAAGGGACAAAGTGATTTTGGTGACATCTTGTGAGTGTTCCAATGACTTTGTTTGAATTAATTGAACTGAAAGCATCAATTCCACATTATATGTCTGACAGGCAGCTTGCAAATGCTGGACAAAATGAATAAAAGATGTGTTGAGAAAAATAGTTTCATTTATTTAAACAGTGCAAATTGTTGCTTGCAAGCTTTTAACGGGGGTTTTGGAAGAAGCTTAGAATATCAATACCCACGGCTGAAAAATCGATACTTGATACTCGATAAAACATCGGTATATATCGCAGAATCGATAAAATCGCTCAGCTCTACTGGAGACGGTGACTGAGAGAGAGGAAGCAGAGCTAGGGGTGTAGGGGTAAGTATTGGCAAGGACCTCACAATACGATATGTATACTTTAAATACTTGGGTCGTGATACGATATTATCACGATATCTCGGTATCACGATATATTGCGATATTCTACCCAGTTAATATCCAAATTAAAAGTAGAGATGAAAAATCAAGTTGCTGTATATGTTCATCAGATGATATTGATCATTCAGAGGACAAATTGAGTCAAAACTATTTGCTTCAAACAACCTATTTATTGTTTATTATTAGTGTTTTCGGACATTTAAGTGAATGAATGAATATTCCTCAAAAATTGATATTAGGAGCTAAAAAATCGATATTATATGCGGCGACCGAAAAATCGCGATATATCGGCAAATCGATTTTTTTTCACAGCCCTAGTCGGGAGTCCTGCAGATGAAGTGAGGGAGACTTGATGGAGGTGGTTTGGACACATGAAGAGCAGTTTCGGTGAATATACTGATGTCAGGATGCTGCAGGTGACAGAAGTGACAGAGGAAGATGCAGAAGACGTCCGACTCCTGTCAGCTGCTGCAGCGCTAAATCAATCAGGCCCTACGTCGAGATTTTATTTCCCCTTAACCAGAGAAGCAAGTCGTCAAAGCAGAGAACAATGATTAAAAAAAAAATCCAAAAGTGTCCCTGTGCAGAGCATCAAGCTGGCTGCTTCCCAGCTAATCAGCAGAGATGAACCGTGATGCTGCAAATCCTCCGTCTGAGCGTGACGGGAAAGAAAACCGCCCGTCAAAGCCGTTTCCTGAATTCACGGCGGCCTCGGAGGAGACATTTTCCATCTCTGCGAGGGAGGCAGAGACGCATCGTCGTCGTGCAGCGCTGCCAGATCTCCCGTGAGTGGAATGTAATCAAAGACCGGTAGCTCTCCCCGAGGAGAGATGAAGAAGCTTCATGCATCACCCCCCCCCCCCCCCCCCCCCCCCCAAGATAACCGAGGGAGAGCCGCGAGCGTTTTACTGTCCACGGCTGACGCAGGAGTTGATGTCTTGGTCCTGAGGCAGCAACAGAAACATGAAAGATCCGGTCTTTGAATGTCTGTCTTTCCATGGAGATGTAACGGGTTTAAAGAGAGACTGGGAAATGAAATTAGGAGGGAAGAACACTCCAGGCGTTACAACGGAGGAAAAGTTGTTTTTATTTTAATAAACTGATATGAGTGAAATCAGAGGCGTCTTTGTTGACGCGTCTGTTTTTGTGCTTCTTTGACAGGCTGCCTGTTCGAGAACGAGCTGTGCTCGCCATACGAGATCTGCGTCAACGGTAAGCTCCCGCGCTCACGTGCACATTCAGTGGTTGTTTTAAAAGACTTAAAACGACAACTTAGAGTCGTCGTAGTAGGCCTTGATGGCCGACGGTCTAAAGCTGCGTTTCCACAGAGCAGCATGGGACGGTTTGGTCTCCAGAGCTGGACGCGGCATGAAGGATAAGCTCATCCGTGCGCTCCAACGTTGGGAACCAGCGTTGCCAGGTGGGAAATGTAGGATTATCGTACCAGAGGCTCAAATGTATCATATTTTAAGGGAAATTATCTTACATCTGTCATAACCAAAATAACAAGCCGAAAACATGCGCTGTAGTGAAATTTAATCACTCTAGTGTTAAATAGTGGGCGGAGCTGACCACTCAGCCTATCATGCTAGCTGTTCTGAGACAAACACTCCTATCTCACGCTCATGAAAACACGATTGGCTGGAAACATGTCACATGGGAAAAGATGCCTTCAGGGTTCACAGACAGGCAATAATTTGAAATAGTCAAATTATCGGACATTTGGCCTTTTTTTGGATTATTGATCGTACATCGTACAGAGGTCCAAATAATAGTAAAAATGCGATAATTATCGTACACCTGGCAACGCTACTGGTTCATCTTGAGTGGGTTTTTTTTTTACGATTTGTACAATAATTATCCTACAAATGCGATAATTATCATGCACCTGGCAACACTGCTGGTTCATCTTGTACTTTTTTTTTTTTATGATTTGTAAGATAATTAACATACAAATGCGATAATTATCGTACGCCTGGCAACACTGCTGGTTCATCTTGAGTGGGGTTTTTTTTATGATTCGTAGACCTGGCAACGCTGTTGGGAACCCTTCCCTCGGGTGTACCAGAGTCAGAAACGCTCAGTCTGTGATTGGCTGGTTGACAAAGGATCATCACTTCCATGCGACAAAAAAAAAAAAAAAAATCTCACACAAGATGAACTAGCAGCGTTGCCAGGTGTATGATAATTATCGTATTTGTACGATAATTTGGCTCTCTGTACGATGTACGATCAATAATCCAAAAAAAGGCCAAAACTACGATAATTTGACTGTTTCAAATGATTGCCTGTAGCAACTGTCTGCCAGAGAGTTTTTTGTTTTGTTGGTGAACCCTTGACTATAGCGCATCATTGGGCTTGTTATTTTGGTTATGACAGATGTACGATATTTTTCCTCAAAATACGATCATTTTTAGTCTCTGGTATGATAATCCTACATTTCCCACCTGACAACGCCGTGAACCAGAGCTCATGTCGACCTTTGTCCAGAGTTGGCAGTTAGATCGGGTCTTTTCCCCCAACCTTCCTGAAGACTGGTAGAGATGGACTTTCCAAAGTCCAGATGTCAACCAATTAAAGCACAGCTCTGCCAACAGCTGGTTGATGGTCACAGTTATTTTGCTCACGTGCTGAGTTCAGAAAATCAAAAATGAATCAGAAGTCTTGAATCAAAGTGCAGTTTTTTCTTTATTTTGTTGGTTTTATATTGTTCAAGTGCCCCCCCCCCCCACCACACACACACACACACACACACACATCCAGCCTCGCTGCGTTCAGCGATGACATCAGAAAGTGAATTAATACATTAACTGTGCAGCCGTACCCCCCTCTGGAGGAGCATCTGCTTCGTTTTTATTTTTACACGGAGCTACAAGCCCACGCCGTCTTCGCCCTGACTCTTCCCTCGCTGCCGCCGTGGGAACGCCAGCAGAGAGGCTCCTGCTGAGAATCAACCTGGAATCAAACAAAGACGAACATGTAAAGTCTTTTCAGAGGGGAAAGAAAACAAAACTGTTTGGAATCAATATTCCTGGAAACATTCGTGGTTATTGGTTCATTCGGAGTTGCCTCTCAGCCTTGTTTCTTTGTGGAACTGCAGATTATTGGTCATTGGGATCCTTGTGTGGAGCATCTCTCCCTGATCAACATCTAAAACAGGATGTCAAGCAGATTGTTGTTGTTTTGCTGTTGGAGGTGGATGAACACAGTTTCCCACCTGCCTTCTGACTGTTACTGAAGGTCAGTTCATCAGTGCTGTCACTTCCTTTGTGCATCATCACAGTGTTTGAAGGTCGATATTTTTAGCTGACCTCAGGGTTAATGTCTGAACTGTCAGGTGAGCTTATTTTTAAATTATATTTTAATTAAATAATCACCTTATTTTTTTATTCCAATTAATTAATATTTTTTTCAATTAAAATTTTAATTGAAATAATTGTTTTTATTCTAATTAAATAATGATTTATTTCAATACAAATATTTTTAGTTTGAATTTTTATTTTTATTCTAATATTTTTTAAATTAAAAATGAATTGAAATAATTATTTCTTTATTTTAATTAAATATTTTTTATTTCAATAAAAAATATTTTATTTCAAATTTTATTCTTATTCAAATCAAATAATTATTTTTACTTCAATAAAAATATTTTTTATTTTAAAATAATCATTTTTTTCAAGTTATTTTTTTAATTAAAATAATGATTATATTTTTATTCTAATTATATAACTATTTTAAATTTAATTTGAGGTTGGTTAAATTGTAAAATTAATGGGGAATTCCAGTTGTGTAAGGATTGAATAAAATGTTGATCAAATATTCTAAGAAGCCTGGCTGTCCTTTCCTTTGCCAGATCGGGGAGAGCTGACTGATGTGATCACGTGCTCCTGCTGCCACCCAAATGTGAGCACAGAGGTCATGAGAGAGAATAAAAATGATAAAGCTGCTGTGTTTACTGAAAGCAAGCTTTGAGTCCATATTTCAGTGAGGATGAAAAGGTTGGTCTGTGTGAGGCTGCACTGATTGGTGGATCTCACAGAGAATTCAAAGGGAACAGAGAAGAGAGGGAATAAAAAGAGAGGGAGAAACTACGGAGGCTGTACCTGCAACTGTGCTCGTATCCATCCAGATCTGATAGATCTGCCCCCCCCCCGGCACTTCCAGGCAGAGTTGGTATCGATCTCCAGCTCCGGCAGAAACCCAGCGGCGAACTGGACAAATGATGTCAAATATCAGCTGGAGTTGGTTCCAGAAAAGCATCACTTCCCTCGAGGCACGACTGAGCGGGGGGGTGATTAATGTTCATAAAAACGGCCTCTTCTTTCTGCACGGATCTCCGACGTTTGTGCAGCGTTTTACAGATCAGTGCCGACAATCCTCTGACAGAGACGAGCGATTTGTAACTGAATCAAGAAAGATGAAACTGCAGCTGCCTGTCAACACTGATTCCAGTTTTCAGAGGATGGTATGGTGAAACGCCAGCTGTTGTTTATGACAGCCTTTATAAAAGCACACTGTTCAGAGATGAAACACTGACGGGTCCTGACGAGACTAAACTAACTGCAGGTCTGGCACTTGGTCATAAAGGTCATAAAGTCATATTTTTGTTTTCTGTTGTCCAAAATGGATCTTACTTGCCAGTCTCCACACCTCTCTGATTAAGTCTTGACGTAGATGCATGGATTTCGACGGTCATCAGACGCCTCCGAGACGAAGGACACGGAACATCTGCTGTTGGATGAACGGCTCGTATAATAATACTTTACTGATCCCTGAGGGGGAATGAAACTGTTGCAGCAACTGTCATGATCCAAGTCTCTTCAGTGATTCATTGTAGAAGGTGATTGGTTCAGGAAGGATCTCAGATCTGAAGACGCTCTGCTGCTGAATCACTGTGTAGCGTAGAGGACGTTCAGGGTCGTTCATGATGTTCTTCATTTCATGAAGTGTCCTCCTTTGCTCCGTCATCTCCAGAACAGAGCCAGGCATCTTTATCAGTTTGTTTCTTAAAGCTTCTGGCTCTGATGCTGCTCCTCCAACAGAAGAAGATGACGTTAGATAGGACTGAACTCTCCACAACAGACTGATTGAAGATATGAACATCCTGCTGGAAACATGGAGGCCCCGATCTTACACTTCCTGCTAGCCGCTACCCACTAGCCGCTAGCCGCTACCTGCAAATTGCAGGTATAGCAACCTCCGCTAACCACTAATGCAATCTTCGGCTCACTAAAGCCGCTACCCATTATGCCGACTCCCTTACTCACTTTGTAGGTGTGGCAATGGGCGTGTCTTTTGCCTTTCTGCAAACTCGGTATCTTGCGATACACGCAACCCGCATGTCGGCGCGTGCAAGAGCGCGTCATCAATGTGCGTCCACCTGGTCACATGTGGACGTGCACAAACGGCTCTACCTCTGGAATTAACTCTTGTATATTAAGCGTGATTTGGCCTCAGTTGAACCCCTGAGAAAATGGCAGAGATCGTCTTAAACGGCTTGATCGCCAGTTAAACCATAGACGACCAGAGAGTGTTTACTGGGAGGACACCGATTATCTGGGACTTACAGGTAGCCGATAGGAATTGTCTGTGTAAAAATATTTATATGTATATATCAGTACAGAGGAGGAGGAAGGAAGAGGAAGAAGCTCTACAGCAGAGTCCCAGATGAGCTGCACATGAGAGCTGCTCTGATCTGGATGAAAAGACGCTCCATAGCGGTTAGCGGGTAGCGCAACCTGCTCTTAAAGGCAATGGCTACTGACGCACTGATTGGTTTAACAGGTGGAACGCCCTAACCACTCCTATGGATAATGTAGCAGGTAGCGCAGGTGAGATAGTGGGTTTAGCAAGGTGGAAGATTGCATTCTTAGCAGGGAATGCCCCTCCCACTACCCGCTATCCCTTAATAGCAGCTTTAGGAGATCTGGCGGAAGATCTGTCCCTTCTTATCGACAGCATCAGTGTTGTGTCTCCAGTCCAGTCTGTTGTCCAGGTAAACACCAACGTATTTCTACTCTCCACGTCTTCTCCCATGATGTCAGTGATTGTCAGTGTACACGAACTGGACCAGGGCGCCAAATGTAGAGGGATCAGTCTGAGTACCCGACAGTACACAGACTGATCCCTTCGTATTAACCCTGGTCCTCCTAATATCCACAATCATCTCCTTTTGTCTCGTTCACGTTCGAACCAAAGCGGTCCAGCAGTCCTCTGTCCTCAGTCTCTGAGTCATCTGAGCGTTCCTGCAGATGATGACGACCTTCAAAATATCTCAAAGCAGTCATCTTGACTTGACTTCGTTCTCCTTGCGTTGGTTGTTGTCGTATAAAACTCACATCGTGGGAATGACGCACCAGAGTTGGGGAGGTGATGACGACGTCCACCCTCCTCTGCAGAAACAACTGATCCCTACACGATCAAAAGGGCATCGACGCTCTGCGGTGAGACGCTGATCTGTCAGTGACTTGACATTTTGATGGTAAATCCACTTACGGTCTCGAGGGCAGAGGACGGCCCTGTGAGGGTCAGCCTCGTAGCACTGCAGGAAACGTCCAGACGGAGTGAGTCTCTGTTGATCATCTGATGAAGTCCGCCGGACCGACGCTGGTCTCCGGTCTGTTGCGTAACGTGTGCTAGGCTGAATCGGATGCCGGCGGTGGACGCGCTCTGTTTTGAGCCTGACGGGGACCTCGGCTGGTTTCTCATTTTCAGCCTCAGCGTGAAGCAGAGCGGCTCCAGAGATACGAACGGCTGCTCGCCATGAGAGACTCTGTTCACGTCTCAGCCACAAGCGCAACCACCGGTTATTTTAATAAGTAATATGAAGGTTGCTTTGCTGAATATTGACTTTCCTACAGATTAATTTGCTGCATGGTTTAAAAAATATATAACAAAGCCTGAGGGGGAGGGAGTGTAGACAGAGTAAAACCAATCTACGGAGCAAGAGAAGCTTCTGAATGTTCATCCAGCAGCTAATATTTGACATGTTTTCCTCCTCCGGAGTCGCCGCTGCCCTCCAGGTGTTGATTAGATCCCTCGGCTTTGCTGTCAGAGCCCTAATGGAGCTCGTCTCGGGGACGCTTGCTCAGCACGGAGACGCTGATTTCCAGCAGAGAAAATGGCCTCCAGTCACGCTCTAATTGGCATTAGCTAACTGAGCAAGAGGACGGCTGATTTCTGATCCGCCTGCAGGGCCGAGAGCCGGATCAGTGTTGCTGTTCCGGCGCTGCTCAGACGCACAAAACGCTGATTGCTGAAGAGGACGAATGTGTAAAATAGGCAGAGCTTATAAAATAGGCGTAGACTGAGAGCCGCTGCATCGGAAACAAATATTAGATCCTTTCTAGAGCTGAGCGATTTTATCGATTCTGCATAGAGGCCTTCACGGGTCCACTTTCATGGACCCGAACCCGAATGGACCCGTGAAAATTCGACCCAACCCCAGCTATTATAAGTTCGGGAGTCCGAACTCAAATGGACCTGCAATATTTGGACCCGGAACCGACCCGATCCAAGTCTTTAGTTTCCGACCACGAATCAAACCGAGTTACCAGAATAGAACCGAGACAATCCAGCCCATAGTTGCTCATGTTAAAGTCGTCTAGCGTTGAATAAAACTTGATTTTCTTACCTAAAGTTGTCTTCTTCTACCGGTTCAGTTGCTACATAGGCTACGTGATGGAAACAACAATAAACCCAAGTTGTTGTTTTCTTTGTGGATACAGATGCTATTGGTAGCAACTGCTAACGCTAATAGCCTATACTGGTCAGGACCTGTTGTGAACATATTCTCTCATCCAGTGTTGTCATGTTGGTGATCCGTTGTGCTTTACAGCTGCCGGGCAAACCGCTAATAACACGCTACGGCAACACGATTGTTTCATGACAAATACGCCACGTTAATTAATAATCATTTAACTGCCCCGAGTCCTGACATTGGCTGCCACCGCCAATATCTTCTCTCAGTTAAACGCGGACCCGATTCGGGTTTTTGGGTTGTCGGGTTATTCTGAAGTCCTCTAATTCTGCGATATATACCGATATTTCATTTCCCCAGAGAATATCGACTCTACGTGCCTTTTCAAAGTGAGCTCCACGTCAGCGGCGGTGACTGAGTCTGAGTCTGAGCAGATGGGAACTGGAGGCATCTTCTCGGCTCTTGGAAATGTTTGAGAAAGACGGGAAGACCCCGTCAGAAGACCGATCTGACGGATTTGATGGAAATTAGCGAGGTTTTATTTGGCATCACATCAGATTTAGCAGACATTTATATTCAGGAAACACAGACGAGCGAGGAGCAGCATTAGAGCTTTGGCCTTTGCCTCGAGTGTTAATGTGCTTTAAAAGGTGGGAATTAAAACTAGAACAGGTGCAAAGGATGTGTAAGTTATGAGTGTCGGGGTGTTGGAGGTGTTAAGAAGGGAGACGTTTAAGGAGATGACTCGAGGATGTTTTTGAAGGCAGAGAGCGACAGTCTGACTCAAGGAAACACGAGTGACAGAAGTCCAGATTAGGGCTGTAGCGATACACTAATCTCACGATACGATACATATCGATATTCATCTTACAATACATTTACATCATTTCTGAAAGATTTTAAAGGGACAAAGTGATTTTGGTGATATCTTGTGAGTGTTCCAATGACTTTGTTTGAATTAATTGAACTGAAAGCATCAATTACACATTATATGGCTGACAGGCAGCTTGCAAATGCTGGACAAAATGAATAAAAGATGTGTTGAGAAAAATAGTTTCATTTATTTAAACAGTGCAAATTGTTGCTTGCAAGCTTTTAAAGGTGGGACACGGGGGTTTTAAAAGAAGCTTAGAATATTGATACCCGCGGCTGAAAAATCGATACTCAATAAAATATCAACATATATCACAGAATCAATAAAATCGCTCAGCTCGAGTCCAGACGGTCTGAGGTGGAGGAATGGCATCCCTGAGAAGATCCAGGAGGAGCAATGTGAGTGGTGGACTTAAATGTCAGATATGGCACCGTCCTCTGGATCTGCAGGGGTAAAAGAATGGAGGGAAACTGCTCTAAGAGCATCAGGAGCTCATCGTTTTAAGTGCATTGCTAAAAATGTCTTGCCGCCGATGAGCGGAAAACAAGAACCGTCTTTTTTTGATCTCGCTGTATCAAGTTTCAGCTGCCTGCTTCCAAAGGATGTGAAATTCAGCAGGATACGGGTGACGGGAAGTACCAGGAAGTAGAGCGACACGTATGAAAGTGGAGCCGACGTCGGTGAATCCAGGCGGCGGGTTATTCCTCGTCTGCTGGCTGTACACCGACATTACAAGACGACACTTCTGCATTTAAAACAGTTGGTGGAATCGTCCTTTATTCGTTGCAGTCCATGACTAGATGTGCTTCCCCGTCCCAATTTAGAAAAGAGAATAACTCTATATCTATTTGTTTGGTCGATGAATTGTTTTTTCTTTTAAAAAGTCTCCAGATGTAGCGTCCTATCTTGTGTGATGCCAACCCTCTCACCCCCAACAGTAGACTTCACACAGTTCAACTCCCCTCCCCTCATTTAGCTGCATTTTCAGTAAACTGACATTTCAGACATTTTTTTTTTTTTTTATCAGCATTAAGGAAACCGACTCTCTGAAGGATCACATCATACCTAAAACCGGACAGAAACCACAGCTCAGCTGTCCGGGTCCAGGTTGGTTCATATGGCTCTAACGTGTCAGAGATTTACTTTGGGGCCATGAAGAACACTCTGCTTGAACACAAACAGAGCTGTTTTAAAGTCTATTCTCTGAGTGACAGGAAGCCAGAGACCTCAAGACTGGACTAATATGGTCGTATTTCCTGGTTCTAGTCAGGACCAGTGCAGAGACCTCAGGACTGGACTAATATGGTCGTATTTCCTGGTTCTAGTCGGGACCAGTGCAGAGACCTCAGGACTGGACTAATATGGTCGTATTTCCTGGTTCTAGTCGGGACCAGTGCAGAGACCTCAGGACTGGACTAATATGGTCGTATCTCCTGGTTCTAGTCAGGACCAGTGCAGAGACCTCAGGACTGGACTAATATGGTCGTATCTCCTGGTTCTAGTCAGGACCAGTGCAGAGACCTCAGGACTGGACTAATATGGTCGTATTTCCTGGTTCTAGTCAGGACCAGTGCAGAGACCTCAGGACTGGACTAATATGGTCGTATCTCCTGGTTCTAGTCAGGACCAGTGCAGAGACCTCAGGACTGGACTAATATGGTCGTATTTCCTGGTTCTAGTCAGGACCAGTGCAGAGACCTCAGGACTGGACTAATATGGTCGTATCTCCTGGTTCTAGTCAGGACCAGTGCAGAGACCTCAGGACTGGACTAATACGGTCGTATCTCCTGGTTCTAGTCAGGACCAGTGCAGAGACCTCAGGACTGGACTAATATGGTCGTATCTCCTGGTTCTAGTCAGGACCAGTGCAGAGACCTCAGGACTGGACTAATATGGTCGTATCTCCTGGTTCTAGTCAGGACCAGTGCAGAGACCTCAGGACTGGACTAATATGGTCGTATCTCCTGGTTCTAGTCAGGACCAGTGCAGAGACCTCAGGACTGGACTAATATGGTCGTATCTCCTGGTTCTAGTCAGGACCAGTGCAGAGACCTCAGGACTGGACTAATATGGTCGTATCTCCTGGTTCTAGTCAGGACCAATGCAGAGACCTCAGGACTGGACTAATATGGTCGTATCTCCTGGTTCTAGTCAGGACCAGTGCAGAGACCTCAGGACTGGACTAATATGGTCGTATCTCCTGGTTCTAGTCAGGACCAGTGCAGAGACCTCAGGACTGGACTAATATGGTCGTATCTCCTGGTTCTAGTCAGGACCAGTGCAGAGACCTCAGGACTGGACTAATATGGTCGTATCTCCTGGTTCTAGTCAGGACCAGTGCAGAGACCTCAGGACTGGACTAATATGGTCGTATCTCCTGGTTCTAGTCAGGACCAGTGCAGAGACCTCAGGACTGGACTAATATGGTCGTATTTCCTGGTTCTAGTCAGGACCAGTGCAGAGACCTCAGGACTGGACTAATATGGTCGTATCTCCTGGTTCTAGTCAGGACCGGTGCAGAGACCTCAGGACTGGACTAATATGGTCGTATCTCCTGGTTCTAGTCAGGACCAGTGCAGAGACCTCAGGACTGGACTAATATGGTCGTATCTCCTGGTTCTAGTCAGGACCAGTGCAGAGACCTCAGGACTGGACTAATATGGTCGTATCTCCTGGTTCTAGTCAGGACCAGTGCAGAGACCTCAGGACTGGACTAATATGGTCGTATCTCCTGGTTCTAGTCAGGACCAGTGCAGAGACCTCAGGACTGGACTAATATGGTCGTATCTCCTGGTTCTAGTCAGGACCAGTGCAGAGACCTCAGGACTGGACTAATATGGTCGTATCTCCTGGTTCTAGTCAGGACCAGTGCAGAGACCTCAGGACTGGACTAATATGGTCGTATCTCCTGGTTCTAGTCAGGACCAGTGCAGAGACCTCAGGACTGGACTAATATGGTCGTATCTCCTGGTTCTAGTCAGGACCAGTGCAGAGACCTCAGGACTGGACTAATATGGTCGTATTTCCTGGTTCTAGTCAGGACCAGTGCAGAGACCTCAGGACTGGACTAATATGGTCGTATTTCCTGGTTCTAGTCAGGACCAGTGCAGAGACCTCAGGACTGGACTAATATGGTCGTATCTTCCTGGTTCTAGTCAGGACCAGTGCAGAGACCTCAGGACTGGACTAATATGGTCGTATCTCCTGGTTCTAGTCAGGACCAGTGCAGAGACCACAGGACTGGACTAATATGGTCGTACCTCCTGGTTCTAGTCAGGACCAGTGCAGAGACCTCAGGACTGGACTAATATGGTCGTACTTCCTGGTTCTAGTCAGGACCAGTGCAGAGACCTCAGGACTGGACTAATATGGTCGTATTTCCTGGTTCTAGTCAGGACCAGTGCAGAGACCTCAGGACTGGACTAATATGGTCGTATCTCCTGGTTCTAGTCAGGACCAGTGCAGAGACCTCAGGACTGGACTAATATGGTCGTATCTCCTGGTTCTAGTCAGGACCAGTGCAGAGACCTCAGGACTGGACTAATATGGTCGTATTTCCTGGTTCTAGTCAGGACCAGTGCAGAGACCTCAGGACTGGACTAATATGGTCGTATTTCCTGGTTCTAGTCAGGACCAGTGCAGAGACCTCAGGACTGGACTAATATGGTCGTATCTCCTGGTTCTAGTCAGGACCAGTGCAGAGACCTCAGGACTGGACTAATATGGTCGTATCTCCTGGTTCTAGTCAGGACCAGTGCAGAGACCTCAGGACTGGACTAATATGGTCGTATCTCCTGGTTCTAGTCAGGACCAGTGCAGAGACCTCAGGACTGGACTAATATGGTCGTATCTCCTGGTTCTAGTCAGGACCAGTGCAGAGACCTCAGGACTGGACTAATATGGTCGTATCTCCTGGTTCTAGTCAGGACCAGTGCAGAGACCTCAGGACTGGACTAATATGGTCGTATCTCCTGGTTCTAGTCAGGACCAGTGCAGAGACCTCAGGACTGGACTAATATGGTCGTATCTCCTGGTTCTAGTCAGGACCAGTGCAGAGACCTCAGGACTGGACTAATATGGTCGTATCTCCTGGTTCTAGTCAGGACCAGTGCAGAGAGACCTCAGGACTGGACTAATATGGTCGTATTTCCTGGTTCTAGTCAGGACCAGTGCAGAGACCTCAGGACTGGACTAATATGGTCGTATCTCCTGGTTCTAGTCAGGACCAGTGCAGAGACCTCAGGACTGGACTAATATGGTCGTATCTCCTGGTTCTAGTCAGGACCAGTGCAGAGACCTCAGGACTGGACTAATATGGTCGTATCTCCTGGTTCTAGTCAGGACCAGTGCAGAGACCTCAGGACTGGACTAATATGGTCGTATCTCCTGGTTCTAGTCAGGACCAGTGCAGAGACCTCAGGACTGGAATAATATGGTCGTATCTCCTGGTTCTAGTCAGGACCAGTGCAGAGACTTCAGGACTGGACTAATATGGTCGTATCTCCTGGTTCTAGTCAGGACCAGTGCAGAGACCTCAGGACTGGACTAATATGGTCGTATTTCCTGGTTCTAGTCAGGACCAGTGCAGAGACCTCAGGACTGGACTAATATGGTCGTATCTCCTGGTTCTAGTCAGGACCAGTGCAGAGACCTCAGGACTGGACTAATATGGTCGTATTCCCTGGTTCTAGTCAGGACCAGTGCAGAGACCTCAGGACTGGACTAATATGGTCGTATCTCCTGGTTCTAGTCAGGACCAGTGCAGAGACCTCAGGACTGGACTAATATGGTCGTATTTCCTGGTTCTAGTCAGGACCAGTGCAGAGACCTCAGGACTGGACTAATACGGTCGTATCTCCTGGTTCTAGTCAGGACCAGTGCAGAGACCTCAGGACTGGACTAATATGGTCGTATCTCCTGGTTCTAGTCAGGACCAGTGCAGAGACCTCAGGACTGGACTAATATGGTCGTATCTCCCTGGTTCTAGTCAGGACCAGTGCAGAGACCTCAGGACTGGACTAATATTGTCGTATCTTCCTGGTTCTAGTCAGGACCAGTGCAGAGACCTCAGGACTGGACTAATATGGTCGTATCTCCTGGTTCTAGTCAGGACCAGTGCAGAGACCTCAGGACTGGACTAATATGGTCGTATTTCCTGGTTCTAGTCAGGACCTGGTGGAGACCAATGGATTAGTCTTTCTAAATCTGGTTTAGACCTATTCCTTTGATTCAATGGTTTAGATGGTACTGCTGAACTATTGCTTTAATGTGGCTATTATACTGCTATAGTGACCTCAGAGCCGTGGCTCTTTGAACTATTCGAATAGTTACTGTTGATCATTTTGACCTGATGCTTCAGCGTGTGCCACATAAAAATACTGAAGACGAACTAATTTCATTTTGAAAATGACATTTGGTTGGCTGAGAAAATTACGCTGCTGCGAACTTAGATCAGGTTTAGTTTATCCCTGTGTTACAGCCGTGGCGTAAGGGAGTCATGTGACCCTTGAAACCCCCGTGCACCCTGGTTTAACCAGCGGCCGGAGGTCTTTTCATGGTAAAATATGAGTTTCCAGTTAATTTGAATGTCCTCTGTCTCTGGACTAATATGGTCGTATCTCCTGGTTCTAGTCAGGACCAGTGCAGAGACCTCAGGACTGGACTAATATGGTCGTATCTCCTGGTTCTAGTCAGGACCAGTGCAGAGACCTCAGGACTGGACTAATATGGTCGTATCTCCTGGTTCTAGTCAGGACCAGTGCAGAGACCCCAGGACTGGACTAATATGGTCGTATCTCCTGGTTCTAGTCAGGACCAGTGCAGAGACCTCAGGACTGGACTAATATGGTCGTATCTCCTGGTTCTAGTCAGGACCAGTGCAGAGACCTCAGGACTGGACTAATACGGTCGTATTTCCTGGTTCTAGTCAGGACCAGTGTAGAGACCTCAGGACTGGACTAATATGGTCGTATCTCCTGGTTCTAGTCAGGACCAGTGCAGAGACCTCAGGACTGGACTAATACGGTCGTATTTCCTGGTTCTAGTCAGGACCAGTGCAGAGACCTCAGGACTGGACTAATATGGTCGTATCTCCTGGTTCTAGTCAGGACCAGTGCAGAGACCTCAGGACTGGACTAATATGGTCGTATTTCCTGGTTCTAGTCAGGACCAGTGAAGAGACCTCAGGACTGGACTAATATGGTCGTATCTCCTGGTTCTAGTCAGGACCAGTGCAGAGACCTCAGGACTGGACTAATACGGTCATATTTCCTGGTTCTAGTCAGGACCAGTGCAGAGACCTCAGGACTGGACTAATATGGTCGTATTCCCTGTTCTAGTCAGGACCAGTGCAGAGACCTCAGGACTGGACTAATATGGTCGTATTTCCTGGTTCTAGTCAGGACCAGTGCAGAGACCTCAGAACTGGACTAATATGGTTGTATTTCCTGGTTCTAGTCAGGACCAGTGTAGAGACCTCAGGACTGGACTAATATGGTCGTATTTCCTGGTTCTAGTCTGGATGTACTGCAGTTGTCTTATAGCTGGTTTAGAGCCCAGTGAGCAGATGGTTCCAGTTGTCTAACCTGGTGGAGACCAACGCATGGATTAGTCTTTCTAAATCTGGTTTAGACACTATTCCTTTGATTCAATGTTGTTTAGATGGTAAAAAGCTGCTGAACTTATTGCTTTAATGTGGCTATTATACTGCTATAGTGATTTCCTCAGAGCCGTGGCTCTTTGAACTATTCGAATAGTTACTGTTGATGCATTTTGACCTGATGCTTCATGCGTGTGCCACATAAAAATACTGAATACGAAATAATTTCATTTTGAAAATGACTTTTGTCTTGGCTGAGAAAATTACGCTGCTGCGAACTTAGATCAGGTTTAGTTTACCCCTTTGTCACAGCCGTGGCGTAAGGGAGTCATGTGACCCTTGAAACCCCCGTGCACCCTGGTTTAACCAGTGGCCGGAGGTCTTTTCATGGTAAAATATGAGTTTCCAGTTAATTTGAATGTCCTCTGTCTCTGTCTCCCATCACTTCTGTTGGTAAAAATCAGGCGAAGTATCTTTGGACTCTCATCCTGCTTGCCTTGTCTTGTGTAAACTGAGTCTGGCTTTATCGTGCTATGACACGATACGATACGATACAGAGCGGTGAGGTATGATCTGGTCTGATACGCTACGATACGATACAGCATGGTATGGTACGATACAATGCGATGCGATGCAATACAATACGGTGCGGTGAGGTACGATCCGATCCGATACACTACGATACAAAACAGCACGATACGATACACAACGATACAATACGAAGGGTGGCTGTAAGACACTAAACCCTATCTTGCCCCCAGTGGGCTTGGCAGCAGCCGCCCACTGGTGTGTGAATGAGAGGCCATTGTAAAGCACTTTGGGGGCACCATGACGGTGTCTGGAAAGCCCTATATGAGTGCAGTCCATTTAGGATAGAATAGTTTTATTTAAATAGGAACGACACAGTTTAACATGGTTTCTGTGCAGAGTTTATAGCTGTTGCTAATCTTCAACTCTTGTCCCTAGTTGGGCTTTTAGAGCAATGTAATCAACAGACAGAAATGTAACAGATCAAAATGTTTATACTACATAGTACAGCACAATATAATGCATTTACGGAGCCACCACAGCAAGCCTTTAAATGACATGCACACTAAAACTACACTGCAAAATACATCCTGCAGAACCAGCACTGCACAAGTCAAGTATAACCTCCACCCAGGCATGAAGAGTCGGTGGGTGCAGCTTTGTTCGAGCCGGCACTTAACCTTTGTCGTAAACAGTTTTATGTCTGAGCTTAATTTAATTTCAGTTGGCAATCCGTTCCAGAGTTGACTGCCCTTAGCAGAGAAAGCGGTCTGTCCAAATGTAGTTTTTACAATGTGGTATTTTACAGCTGCCCTGGTTGTTGTTGCCGTCGTGTCTTTGGATGCGCCTGGAAAGAAGTTTTCTCGTGAAGCTCTCAAAGTTAAGTCAGTTATACACTTTTATTATTCGACAGTGATGCCAACGGGCGGGTTTTTAAGGGCCTGGTTGTACAGAGGTGGTTGAGGTCAGTTTTTACTGCTTTCAGAATCTTTGCTTTTCAAAGTTAAGTTGTGAATCTAAAATGATCCCTAATAACTTAAATTCAGTGACCTCCTGTATTTCTTTATCTTATAAAGTAATTGTAGATGGGCCAGGGTCACTCTGTTCTTTGATCGAGAAACACACAGAAGCAGTTTTTTTCCAAATCAGGTAAAAGATGATCACGTTGCAGCCGTTGCTGGACATCGTCCAGGCACCACATTAGCGCCTCAGCGGCCTTGCTAAGTGATGTGTAAATATAACTGCGTCAATGTGCAGAAAGCTGGCAGCAGGCCGCTGGGCACCTTAGAGGCAAGTCATTTACAAAAAGGCCGAAATAAGTAGTGGACCAAGTGTTGAACCTTGGGGTATTCCCATTTTTGCGGCTGACTGCGGGCTGTCTGAGCTACAAATAGCAAAGGTTGCTTTGTGTTGCTTTAAACCTGATTGTATAGGGAGAAAAGGACAAATCTCATGTGACATCAACCACATCTCTTCTGAAGAGTGCTTTCAACCCTCCCCCCTCCCCACTTCTGCGCAGTACCACAATGCAAATGGGTGGAAAGAGCCAGTGTAGGTGCCGGCTGGTTTACACCCACTTTTGTTTCGTCACCGCATGTTTTGCCATTTTAGATTAGGTGGCTTAGCCTATGCTAATCAATATTACTTTACATTCATTCTGATCAAATCCATCCAAACATCCTCACTTCAAGTGTTGCTGCTGAAGGGATGTCCAGAGTGAGTCCTGCCAGAGGTGATAGGGTCTGCCGGTCCTCCTGCATCTCTATCGGGTTACCCTCATTACAGTTACCTGTGGCTCAGGCAGACCTACTGACGTAGGGCCGCATGTTGCATAGGGGTGTGGAAAAAAAAATCGATTTGGCAATATATCGCGATTTTCGGCCGTCCAATATAATACCGATTTTTCAGCTCCTAATATTGATTTTTTTCAATTTATAAAAACCCACTAATAATAAACAATAAATAGGTTGTTTTGAAGAAAATAGTTCAGACTCAATTTGTCCTCTGAATGATCAATATAATCTGATGAACATATACAGCAACTTAATTTTTCATCTCTACTTTTAATTTTGATAATAACTGGGTAGAATATCGCAATATATTGTGATATCACGATATAATATCGCATTGTGACCCAAGTATCACAATGCATATCGTATTGCGAGGTCCTTGCCAATACTCACCCCTAATGTTGCAGGACATGCGGGCAGACCTCTGCTTTGGAAGGGTCCTGATGTGACCCGCTGGAGCCCCCAGCTCCTTCAGCCGAGCCACTGCCTCGGACTCGCCTCTGTTCTGGTTGCATCCAGTGAGCCAGCGGGATGTTGCAGCTCCTTATTTTCAACCGAACTGTCAGCAATGAGAGTTGCATTCTAATGACACTAATGTTTGCAGGCTGATCTCGGCTTCATGGAAACTTCCAGCCTCCAGACACGAAGCAGGTCCTCAGCTGTGCACGTCTCTGCTGGGTCTGGGTGTTGACACACCTGGCGTGCAGGTTCCTCCAGGACATGGAGGCTCTTTGAGGAGTTAACGAACCGTACCAACATCTGCAGGGACAATCACACACCCCTTTGATCATTTCATGCCCTGAATGCTAAGTTTCGACAATCCGCTCTGCAGCGACTCAAAGGCAAAGATGTAAAATCAAAGAATGTATTTTTTTTATTGAGCATTTTCCATTTCATCACACAAACCACGATGCCACGCAGCCGCCAGTGGAACAAAAGGCAATGGGGGCTCGGTTTCGCCCCCATCTACCCCGCGCTGTCTCAATTGGCTGTGAGGAGCAAAAATGCCCTGTGGTGAAAATCGCCATGGCAACAGGTGTGAGAGGATCAGGCGTCTGTGTTCTGCTGCACGGCGTCTCCGACCCTCACAAAGATAGTTGGTTTGTTCATCAGGGCTGAAGTCTTTGCCAGATTCGGTCTGAGGATGCGGCGGGAACGCGGCTCCCACCATCGCTGTCGCAGGACTGTCTGCTCCGCCCCTCATCCGGCTGATCAGGGCGGCGGGAAATTCCCATATCTGTAGCCGTCAGGGCTTTTCAGTCGAGAGCTCGAGAGTACCCGAGTTTTATATTTCAAAGAGCAAATCTAAAGGAGGGGAGGATTTAATCTGGAGAAATGAGAAAAAAGAGCAAGCGTTCAAGCAGAACGGCTGAACGCCAGGTTCCTGTATTTATCGTAGCCTTCCTGTGAAATGGCTCTAAAATAAAGTGCAGCTGACAGATCTTCGTAAAATGAGTCTACTGTGTCTGCCGGGAGCTGATGGGTTATTGATTTAGCCATTTCTGTTTCTAAAGACATGTTTGTGTCTCCGTCTCGAGTCGGAGCGAAACCTCCGGGACACAGTTGAGAATGTAAAACGTTAATGTTGGAAAACAATATTGAATTTGAAAAAAAAAAAAAAATGCCAACCCAGTCCTGTGTTTAATAGTCCAACCCTTTTATTGTTTTTGTTCTTTTAGAAGCACATGGCCACATTTAAGAGGCTGACATTAGAAAATGTGGGTGGTGTAAGTCATGGATACCTGTGTGTGTGTGTGGGGGGGGGGGGGCTTTTCTCAAGGATGTGTGGGCTCACCTTCAGCAACAGGTGTTCAGACTCAAGCTGCTGCTGCTGCTGCTCTCTTGGGTTTGAGGCAGCCGAGGCGGTTCAGGATTTGGACGGGAGGGTCCGGGGCGGCCATGTTGGGTCACAGGGATTTGGCTCAACCCATGCTTGGATAAAGCATTGAAGACGAATGCGAGGATAGACGAAGGAGCCTTTCATTTCAACCCAGACGTCTATTATCATAAGTTTCTTACAATTAAACCTTGATATCCTCATTGAGCGCCGTTCATCTCCATTCCCTGGTCAGGAACGTTGCTGAGACAAGTTAAACTGGGTCAAAACATTGACGGCAGGTGTGATTGATCTTGTGGAGTCGAGTCTATGAAGGACGGTCCCTGGAGGCAACGGATCCATTAAGACTCCTTAATCCAGTTCAGACTGAGGCTGGCGGGTCTAAACACCATAAGCCGTCTGGTCTAGAGCTGGATGATACTGGGAATTTAGGTATTGATCTAATACCAAGTAAATACAGGGCCAGTATCGTCGATGCCGATACCGATACCGATACCGATACCGATACCGATATCGATACTTTTCATTTTAACCTTGATCTATCACAAAACTGCTGACCTTTTGGTGTTTTTGTGATTTTTGTCTTTAGATAATTTTGTTAAAACCTTGGATATAATTTCGGCAAACTTTATAGGTGACAGTAAATACTTTATTATCACAATTAACATTTTTGTGTAAATATTCCTTGGAGTTGAATTGTTCTGTTCATATTGTTTTTTTTCTAGTCCACCTCTTATAATATTATATCTTTTAACACTTGTGTAATTTGTCTGCACTGCTCCGTTATCTCTCTGCATGTTGACAAGGGGGGAGAGAGAGCGCTGACTGGACGGGCCCAGGGGGCGGGGCCAGGCTGAGTCTACCTGCATGCTTGTTTGGTTGGCGTCGCTGAGCCATGTGATGGCTAATGTCAAATTGAGATGAGAGGGGAGGACACAGAAACAGACTTCAATGCATTCATACTTCACAGCAGTCAGTGTTTGTGGGAGAGAAAATAAAAATCTTGAGTATCGATTTTTTTGTATCGTTCGATATCAATACCAGGTGTGAAAAAAAATTGATTTGGCGATATTTTTTTTTTTTTGGCCGCCTGATATAATATCGATTTTTCAGCTCCTATTATCGATTTTTTAGGAAAATTTATTCATTCACTTAAATGTGCAAAAACACTAATAATAAACAATAAATACGTTGTTTTGAAGCAAATAGTTTTGACTCAATTTGTCCATATCTGATGAACATATACAGCATATACTTTTAATTTTGATATTAACTGGGTAGAATATTGCAATATATTGCGATATCGCGTTATTGTGATAATATCATATCGTGACCCAAGTATCACGATACATATCTATTGCGAGGTCCTTGCCAATACTCAACCCCAGTCCTTTATAGACTTTTTTTTCAGTTTTTGAAACAATTTGAGCGCTTCTTTGGTTTGTCATCCAGTATTTGGGTAAAGCAGCACAATTTGTATCCTCGACGTTCAGAAGCCAAATACTGAGACTTCAGTCAACATCACTTAAGTCCTGAATGATTAAAAACAAACCCATTTAAAAAAAAAGGTAGTGCTTTCTTTCTTTGAGAGATTGTTTGTGTCTTTCATATGTTACGGTTGACGTTTGGCCTCCGCGTCGACATCTGGTCGTCGCTGCCGATCCATTTTTAACACGGGCCGTGCATCTGAGAGTGACCCAGCTCGGTATCACCAGTCCAGCTCTGAATTATGGCCCCCGCGGTAGCCAGCTGGGATGAATGGCACGGGCCTGACGTGCACGAACGTGATTATGAGGGATAATTGGTGCTGAGGAGGAGCTGCGAACGCGGCAAAACCCTGAATCTCAGCTCGTCTTTGCTGTTCGTCTGCAGTTTGGGATGCAACGGCCTTTTAGCGTCAGTCGTTAACATTTGTGCCACGCTTAGCAGCGTCGGCTTGAATATGTGTGTAGAGATAACAAGGTGGATGAGTCGTGGTGCCTGAAACCAAAAAAAATTGATTTCACGATATATCGCCATTTTCGGCTGTCCGATATAATATCGATTTTTCGGCTCCTAATATTGATTTTTTTTTTTTTTCAAAAACACTAATAATAATAATAAATAGGTTGTTTTGAAGCAAATTGTTTTGACTCAATTTGTCCTCTGAATGATCAATATCATCTGATGAACATATGCAGCAACTTGATTTTTCATCTCTACTTTTAATTTTGTTATTAACTGGGAAGAATATCGTAATATATTGTGATATCGCGATATCATGAAAATATCGTATCGTGACCCAAGTTTCATGATACATTGCGAGGTCCTTGCCAATACTCACCCCTACTTAATTGTAAAGTTAAAATCTGGAACTGGGGAAAAACAAGCAACAGCAAATCCTAATTTCTCAGCTTTATGCATCAAAGTGCTCGGACTGAAGGCTCGACGCTCGCTGCCGCTGCTAATAAAACAGCTCGGGCATCGATCGGCCTGTCTGGGAAGGCGGACAAATGTGGCGCGGGTTCTGTTGTTACGAGTCTTTGTCTCTGGAGTGAAAGAGCATGAAAGGGGCTCGGAGGACGGCTGTGTGGACCCTCGGCGCCGTACGTCTATGAAGCTGCCTGAGACTCTGAACCTTCACTTCCGTGGAATAAATCTCGTCTCATTAAGGAGCAGCACGACAGTGACTCCGGTTATATTTCCCTTCCTTTGACTCGTCTTTGTGGAGTCTTTCCCAGCACCACCCCTTCACTCTCTGCTTGTCTTCCCCACAGCTCGCATTAGCACCACCCGCTGAGCAGCTCTTTTTTTTTTTTTTTATAGGAAGTGTTTTATAAGTGAAAAGTCTCTTAAAACACTCAGCGGTAGGAGGCTGAATCTGACTCAAAGCAGCGGCTTTAAGGAGGCAGTCGTGGCTTTATTTTCTGCAGTTCTTCCATCATCTTGTGTTTAGCTCGTCACCGAGCACCACCTGGTGTTCCCAACTGACCTCCTCTCCTCTGGTCACCCCAGTCGAACCGAAACTTCCAGTTTTCCTGCCTCCTTTTGTCACATCCTCTACTCCATGGGTGCATGATAACAATCGGGCTGATAACAGGAAATTATGACATCATTCCGATAAGTCCGATATCATGACCAATAGCCCCGATAACATATACTTTTGTCAACACGGCAGTGCCTCGCTCCCTCTGAGCCTTGAATGACCGGCAGTGAAATGTTATGTTCTAAAAACGACTTCTCAGTAAGGAAAATCAAGAATACCCCCTCATGCCAGAAAACAACTCGTTAACTCGGTCATAATTTTGGTAGTTCCTGATTTGAATTGATATTTGCAGTATTCTCCCACATGTTACTCATAAAAAATAAAAAAAAATAGAAAAGGCTGAAAGAACGACTAGCAAATGATGGAATGTGGCAATTTACGTTACACCTTGAATGCAGCATGCAGCACAGCATCCTGATCACAACAAACATGGCGGCGATTGTCTGGAACTTCGTTAAAGTTTCAGAAGAAGATAGTTTGGTGGTTATTTGTGACAAATGCTCCAAACAAAGGAGGGAAAATAGCACAAGCTTTAATACGTCAAACCTGATCAGCCACCTAACAACATAACAGTCGCTTCAATGGAGTTTTGAATTCACGCTAACGTAAGCTAACGTGAGCTAACATGAGCTAACATGAGCAAGCCAGCAGCAGTGTCTCCTCCCCTCTCCTCTCCCTCATCTCTCTCATCTAAAGCTTCCATGAGATTAAAAGAAAAAAAAAACCTACTGAACCTTATTTACTTTAATTAAAGGTATTCATTTAAATGGAGCCACAAGTCAAAATCCTTTAAATTTAAATGTAACTTTTCAGTTAGTAATTCTGATGCATGTATTTCCATCAGTTCAAGGAACCTTTATTTTTTATATCAGTCAGTAATGAACCTTATTTAAGTTGATTGTGAGATATCAAATAGGTTTGTTTGATAGCTTTATGAAAATGTTTGAGAGGCTTGTTGGAAAAATAAATATCTGTTCATTAAAAGAGTCCAAACTATTTTTGTTTTTGCTCATAGTATTGATGTAATGATCTTAGGTATATGTGTGTGTTATCGGTTATCGGCCTTTAGGAGCTGAAAGTTATCGGTATCACTTGCATCCCTAATTATGCACATATAATACTTATGTCTGATGTTGAGTCATGCCAAATAAATGAGTTGTTGCATTGTTTATTTCATATTAACATGCTGAACATTCGTTAGCCTTGGCGGTACCTTCACCTAGCATGTGACTGGCACAAGCTGCACAAACCAGCAGGACATTAAACGGGTCCGTCGCCCGTTGATGCAGTTTAACAGGAAACCTGAGAGCTAGAAGCAGAAACGGAGGAGTATCTGGCTGCTTTTGATGAAGTTAATGTTTCACCTGAGACAGACTGAGACAGAGAATCAAATAATCTGTGACGTGCGAGTGACAGGGCCGCAAGATCAGGACTTTTTATTCATTTATCAGTAGTTGTTACCATCAGAGTTATAAAAGCAAATAAAAATACAAAATATCTCCTTCATTGGTGCCAGAATGAAAATCACTTGTCAACAAAGTGTCAAATGCAAAAAAAAAAAAAAAAAAAAACTGTGGGATTTTCTGAAAGTGTTTCTGTGTCGACAGATGGGATGTTCGGGAAGTGTCACTCTGTTCCGGTGAAGGAGGTTTACACCTACGACGTCTCTCCGTCTGTGGTGCAGCGCTTCAGGGTCCTGCTGGAGAAGCTGTCCAACAGAGGTGCGTGCACGCAGCCACGGGCACACGCGCACGCACACAAAGCGGATGCATGTCTCCTTGTCGTGTGTCGAGAGCGGGAAAGGTTGGTGAAGTTTCCAACAACTAAAAACGGAACAGCAGAGGCGGCGTCTCCTGCTGAACAAGCTTTTAACGGGTTTTACATTTACACCACGCTCACTTTGATTTGATTTGATTCTTTTTAAAGTTACTTTCAACAACCAGCAGAGGAGGTGCTTGTTTCCAGTTCTGAATTTAACTTGCTACATTTAGAAAAAACACGTCGCAGATAAAAACGAGAAACTGTTGAAAGTGTTTTGAAATGTTTGCCTCTGAAAACGTTGTCCTGTATCGGTTATTACTTCGTCGCTAAATTCAAAGTGATTCAAACGTCCGAACGTAGAATGGTGAATTCCCACGGCCCCTGAATGCAGCATCGTCGTCAGAATAAGACGACGAGCTGCCAAAGCGGATCAAGAATGAATAGTTTCTTTTTCCCCAGAAAAGTGCCCAGTAAAAAAAACAAAACACCACCACTTGTTCACCACTGACTGTTACAATAAATGCTAGAAGTTAGAAAAGGCTAAATTTGAATAATCATGCAGCCAGTGCGGGGAAAAACAATAGCAGCAGCAGCTGCTGTTGGTGTGTTTCACCAGCAGGGGGAGCCAGACTCCTGTTCCAACTTCTTCCAGGGCAGCTGCATTTCATGCACTTTCGTCAGCTGTGCTTTGAACAAAAAAGATCTGGGTTTCACAGAGAAGAAAGGAGGGGGGGGGGTTCTGGGTTTCATCCCTGAAACTGTTTAAGCGTCGAGAAGCTGCAGCCGCCGTTTTTGTTTCGTGTTTACTACCTTTTCTTTAGAGCCCGATTCGGCACACTTCCTTCCTCTGGGAGAGTAAAAAAGGGGGTAAAAGAGCTCTCCTGGTTTAATTTCCCAAATCAGGATTCAGCGGGAGGGTTGGAGGAGTATTTTGATTTTTCACAGAGAGGCGGCGAGTTTGGAGACGTCTGTCTGCAGAGTTAGATGAATAATGCAAATGAGATGTTTAGCCTTGGCTTGTTGGAGGAGCCATTAGGGACAAAACTCAAGAGTTTTTGTTCCTTCGGATACAAATGGAAATCCTGGTCTGTACCCTGGTCTTTACTCTGGTCTGTACCCTGGTCTGTACCCTGGTCTGTACCCTCGTCTGTACCCTCGTCTATACCCTGGTCTGCATCTTGGTCTGCACCGTAGCTCATGACCACCAGGAGGTTGGGTTTAATGGGAGGATAGAAAACGTGAATAGATCAACACTGGCTTGTCTCGATCTTTGGAGGAGCCCATGCAGAACTTTTGGTGGTGGACTGTAAAAGCCAACCACTCATGTTCAGTTCTCAAGGCTGAAGCCATCAAAAGGTAGTTCACCGAATGACCACTAGGTGGCGGCTTCAGCTGTGAGCAAATTTCCATGCTCCTAAAAGTGAAAACATCGAGCTTAAAGGCAGAAATAAACATATAAAACCTGCTTTTGGTCTACGTAGCTAGATTTCACACTGCCGACCGGTGCAAAAGCCATTTCAAACCATGTATTCGTGCATAATTGGGGAAACGCCCAGCTTCGGTTTCCAGCCGGTGCTGGAGATGCCGCCCAGCTGGACAGCCATCAGCTCCAGCAGCTGGTTGCTCTGGCTGTGGCGTCCCGCGCCGGCGGGCTGTGGCTAGTGAGGTGGCTTGGTCATCCAGCTGGTGGCAGAGCTAACGTGGTAGCTCTGGCGGAGCTCCAGCCCTCCACGTTTCAGGCTAACCTGGAGCGTCACCCAGTTAGCCTTTGGCCTCAGGTTGAAGGTATCTGTGGCCTGATGCTTAGTTAAGTTTGTCGTCGGACCCTTCCAGATGTCTGAGCTGCCGCGTTGTGGAGTTGGTGGAGATTGATTAGGCTTTCGGAGCCAGCCCCTAGTGGTCGGTCAAAAAAACGCAATTTCAGACTAGCCGGATGTAGCCCTCGCAAAAATGGGCTTTATTCATTTCTTTTATCCTGTCAATTAGTGCGTTTACATGGGAAGTTTAATTAATCTTTAATTAAGAATTAAAATTAAATCCGATTTAAAATGATTAAAAATTACCATGTAAACACCTAATTCCAAATTAAAATGTCCATTCCGAATTAAACTTAATTCCGAAGTAAGTGGCTGGTTTATTCTGATTTTAAATCCGAATATAATAATTCCGCGGTCATGTATACACTCATTCCGCTTTGAATTAATTCCGGTCTTTCTGCACATGCTAGTTCCCTTGCCCGTCTGTTGTTATGACGCTTATATTCCGCGCTGGGCTTGTTTTCAAAAGAAAATCATCGACATGATGTTGTCGTGCTGCTGCTTCAAAAATAAAATCAAAACAAATCCAAAAAGGATGCTAATAATGTAGTCCTCCATGTTGTTTCTAATCGAGTAAGTTTGTTTTCTTCTGGTAGACGTAAATACGTAAAGATGTCCGGCCCCCCCTATCCAATCAGAACCCTTCCCAACCCCCAGACCTTAAGTGGAATTGGATAAAGCCGATCAAAAGTGTTTTCCATGTAAACCTCAAATCAAAATTACTATTTTCATGTAAACTCAAAGGAAAATAGTTTAATTCTGAATTATTTAATTCAGAATAATTAATTCCAAATTAAAAAACATCATGTAACTGTGGCCAATGATTTAAAAGTTTCATTTTACCTCTTATACTGCTAATTTGACACCCATCCATGGGTTTTCAGTAGGGCTGTAGCGATACACTAATCTTGCGATACGATACACGGTATTCGTGTAACGATACATTATATATTGATATCCATCTTACAATACATTTCCATCATTTTCTGAAAGATTTTAAAGGGACAAAGTGATGTTGGTGACATCTTATGAGTGTTGCAATGACTTTGTTTGAATTAATTGAACTGAAACCATCAGTTACACATTATATGGCTGACAGGCAGCTTGTAAATGCTGGACAAAATGAATAAAAGATTTGTTGAGAAAAATAGTTTCATTTATTTTAACAGTACAAATTGTTGCTTTCAAGCTTTTAAAGGTGGGACACGGGGGTTTTGAAAGAAGCTTAGAATATCGATACTCACGGCTGAAAAATCGAATACTCTCTGGGAAATAAAATATCGATATATATCGCAGAATCAATAAAATCGCTCAGCTCTAGGAATGTAACGATATGGAAAATTTGATCTCTATTATAGTGATCCAAATCATATCACGGTTTACGATATTATCGTGGTATTCTTAATTGCTGTACAAATGTCCAAAAAACACATACATTCAAATAATTTCACAAAATCTTGTGATTTTCATGTCATACTAAAACATCAGAAGCCAAAGATTTTATGAAAATGAAACTTTCACATTAAAAGGGCAAACAACCGGCAAGAGGTTTTATTTTAAATGAACAAAATAAATAACAGGAACAAAGCTTATTTGTCTGGTGCAAATTTAAATAAGCACTTTAACAACCATAGTAGGTCAAAATATGCAAACAATTATCAGGAACAAAAATTATAGTGCAAGTTCAAATGAAATAAACTTTGGACTTTAAGCTGAACCTTAAATACGTATGAATGTTTAAATAAAGAAACAGTTGTTTAGAAGCCAAATGTGTTGTTCTGAATTGTAGTTCACTCTGTGTGTCTGTGGGTGTCGCTGTGTTGTTACCTGAGGGTCAGGTATAAAGGTAGCTGCCTGTTATTGGTTAGCTGTTTGACCCGGAAGGGCAAAAGGTTTTTGACCGCTGTGGCGCTAACTGCCGGCGTTGTGGTTGTTGGATCAGTTAATGGAATAAATTAATATTTTAACTGCATCAGAAGAACATCGTTCCGGTCATTTTTCAATCAACATGCAACAGTAACGTTTACGAAATGTGAGTTAGCGAAGCGCGTCGACCAGGTTCTTCTTGGTCAAACATCTCAGTAGCTTGAAGCATTAGCCTTAGCTCCTTCAAGTTGCTTGTACAAATTACAATAAAATGTAAACAAGTGCTCTGCAGTCAGGATAAATGTCCTCCACCAGTTGTCCCTCTGCATTCTTAAAAAGAAACAAACAAACAAACAAACAAAATATGCCCAAACCTTGGATTTCATACTTTTAGTGTGTTGGTAAATGTCCTGCGTGCTATCAACACTTTCCGCCATGATTACTTTACGATGCCGATGTTACAAGCTACATATTCACGTGAGACACAGTCGCGAGTCTCTCGCAGACTTGAATGAGGCTGATTTTACATATCCCGGTAATCGACCGCGATAATGAGATGATGTCAAACATAAACGGTAATCGGTAAAATTTTACAGCACTTTAGCGTAATACCGGTAACCGTTCCTTCCCCACTCAGCTTTAGTTTTCAGGGTCTTTGACTCCATTCTGGTCCCACCCAGGATTTTAATTTGCCATTAAAGCCCCTGATAAAGAGCCAGTAGACTGAGCTCCACGTTGCAGCGCGACTTCTCCTTCTGGTCGTCTTTACGCATCACGACACAACGTGGAAGCGTCGAGCTCAAACCGCCATTCACCATATTCCTCAGCCTCCTGCCTGCGTTTCAGTCAGCGAGGGGCGTCGGACTCCCCCCCCGACTCTCCTGGCAGGGGGCTCCGGCGTTTATCAACCCGTCCTGTCAGATGCCGTCTGTTCGCCCGCCGCTAACGCCCATTTCCTCAGCCGCCGCCGCCGCCGCCATTAAAAGCTTAGCTTTATGGCTCTTTGATGGCGAAGTCTGGCCCGACATGCCGCGCAGCTGTTAAAGAGGCGCTTGTGCCTGATTCCTGGCGGCGGAGGTCGTAAATTCATTCTGCAGGGTTCCAGAGAAAGTGTCGGCGCACCGAAATGTTCTTCGAGGAGTTCCAGCCGACGTCGTCGCTTGTTCTGCCGGTCGACGTCGGAGCAAACGTTCGGTTGAGTCCAGAGTCCAGGCACAGCAAAATAAATGAAGCTCGGTTCAGCTATTCGGACCTGATCCAATCAAATCCAATGACTATGAAAACTGCACGTTGCAGGGGTTTGTTTAGCCCAGATGAGGCGAGCCTCTGCCACCTTCCCCCAAGCCCGGTCCAGCAGCTGGTTACAGTCCCAGAACCAGAGGATCTGAGGAGGAAAACCTGCCGTTGAAGGCGGTGGCGTTGAACTCTTTAGTTTTCAGAGAGTTGAGCCGAGGTGTCGTTGCAGGACTGAACAGAAACCTTTCAGCTGGATCACGTCTGCGTCTTTGCTCAACGATGACGTTAAGCTCTCTTTTGAGACCAAAGCGTCCCGTTTTTCTAGTTTTTTTTGATATAACTGATTTTAAGCTTGGTGGAATGCATCTTTGCTTTAGGAGATGTTGCTTTTCCTGCAACTTTTAAGTCTCAGTCTTTACTTTTCAGTCATCCTAAACCTCCGGTCCTTTTTCATATGACCTCCCTTGAACCTGCACTAATTAATATTATGATTATTCTTTTTATTTGCAGGAGGAAAAGTGACTTGTTTTCCTGAAACAGTCATCCTGTTGAGTGTTGCTCTCGTCTCTATTTCTTAACCTGTAACACAGGGGTGTCAGACTCATTTTCACTGAGGGCCACATCAGCATCATGGTTGCTCTCGAAGAGCCAGATTGCCAGCATGAGTGTAACAAAATGTAATGTAAATCAAAATAAATTAAACTGCACCTTATTATATTGTTAAATAACGGATTCTGTATTTATTTCTGTGTTTGCTGTCAAAATGCTGATGTAGATTAAACTCTTTCACGACTGACACCGCCTCATAACACAAAAGACATACTGTTTTTTCACCTTGAGATACAGTAATCCCCCACACTTCGCGGTCTCAGTACATCGCGGAAGTTTCAAAAGTATTCATAGAAAAAAAATATTCGAAGAAAATATTTGAAAAAAATTCAAACGAAGCACACGAGGCTGAAGCGAAACCCATCACATCAAGAACGAGTCTCGGGAAGCGACAAGTGTCCGACAGGGGAAGCCCCATGAACGAATATCGAAGGCCTATGATTGGCTGCTTTGACGGGCGTTACTGTGCCGTCGGTTGTCTGTACTCTGATTGGCTGACACGCGTCCCCTCATCTCCCATCTCTTGCTCTCATCAGCTACGTACAGAGGAGAGATCGTCAAAGTGTGTCTACTTTCCGTAGATTTTGCGTTCGTGCGTACATGTATACTGTATCCACATCGCGGTTTTCACCATTCGCGGGGGGGTCACAGCCCCCATTAACCGCGAAGTGTGGGGGATTACTGTACAAACTACAAAAAAAAGCATTCGTTTTCCCGTTGTTGATGAAACTTCCTTCCTTGTGCATCAATTTCTCTTCTCTTTGACAAGTTGAAGTTAGTTTGTAGAGGTTTTTCTGAAGTCCATTAGTTCTGAAAATCATCTTGAGTTCTTGCTCGTGGTGATATACTGTTATCGTTGTGGGTAACAGTGAAATGCATTATGGGAGATGTAGGGTGAATTCCAATTCCTCCCTTAACCCTCAATCTCAACCCTCAATCTCAAAAATGCGCGCTCCCGCTAAAGACAAGTGCTGTCCAGATTCTAAGAACGTCAAGTTGAGGGACAAGTTTAAGGGCTGTATCGCCCTAAAACTTGAGATTCTTCGGCACCACCCTTGGAAGTAAGGGCTACCCAGAAGGCATTGGGTAATTTAGCCAAGACATATTTGAAAAGGATGGCGACAAAAAAAGCTAGCTACAAATGGAACTATCTTCATAGTTCTTAAAGATATAAATGTTACGAAACTATCTTATTGTCTTTGTTTGGGACTTTTTTCATGGGTTAACATTATTGTTGCGTAACATTCATTTTTTTACTTTACGATGTTTACGGCAGTCCCGGTCGGCATCCGGCGGTCTGGCTTCACGTTACTTGTATACCTTGTTGTGTAGCGACGGAGGACTGAATAATGTATCCTCTATTGTGGACACGGCTCTGATACATTTCAGTCTGAAGACGTAACTGCACTCAAGGGGTGTCCCATTTCTAAGTCACAAGATAACCCTTACACGTACTTTGGAGGGTAAAGATTGAAGGCCAAAAATTGAGGGTTAAGGGCGAGGGTTGAGATTGAGGGTTAAGAGAGGAATTGGAATTCACCCGTAGTTTATTGTCAATATGTCCTTTAAAGTGATGTAAGCTTATTTTAAGTCTTAAAATATCAGTTTAAAATATAAGCCAATAGTGCACAAGCTCTCGAGGGGCCACATAAAATGACATGGGCGGGCTACATTTGGCCCACGGGCCTTGTGTTTGACACATGTACTGTAACATTTTTAATATCTCTTCATGGCTTTCATGTTTTTTTTCCTCCTTTTTTAGTTTTTAGTTTTCTCTTCTCTCCCACCAGTTCTTCTTCTCCTCCCCCTCAGACACGTTTCCTTCCTGACAGAAACGCTGCTCTCTGGTTTTAAGTGCGTGTTGGACTCTCACATCTGGAGCTGCAGGCCTGCGCTACCCGCCGTCCCTCATCTGCCAAATGACTCGGTTCTTGTTGTTGCTCTGCGCGCTGGGGCCATATTTCCGGTAACGTTTCGTTCCGCTACCCCATCTGGCGCTGGCGCCCGCTCCTCTGTTCGGCTGCCAGGAAGCCGTGTTCGGATGCGTGTTGAGCACAAGCGGCAGACGTGAATGCCCGAGCAGCTCATCAACCTTGTCCTTTTCTGCACTCGCTGAAAGGAAAGGATTTTTATTTATTTATTTTTTAAATCTGTGTCATTGATGCTGATGCTCTGCACTTTCTGAGTGTGGTAAGTGCACGTGAGAGTGTCGGTGATGCCGGTGCAAACGCAGCAGGGCTGGAAGGGGGCGGTTCTGGTCCAGAACGGGTTTTAGACGCCACTAGGGGTGAGTATTGGCAAGGACCAATACTCATGATACGATATTGTATCATGATACTTGGATCATGATACGATATTGTCACGATATCGCGATATATTGCGATATTCTACCCAGTTAATATCAAAATTAAAAGTAGAGATGAAAAATCAAGTTGTGCTGTATATGTTCATCAGATGATATTGATCATTCAGAGGACAAATTGAGTCAAAACTATTTGCTTCAAAACAACCTATTTATTGTTTATTATTAGTGTTTTTGCACATTTAAGTAACCATTACAACATACTGACTATATCGATATTAGGAGCTGAAAACTCGATATTATATTGGGTGGCATAAAATCGCGATATATTGCCAAATCGAATTTTTTTTCACACCCCCAGACGCCATGTTGGTGAGGGGTCTCAACCATCCTTCTCTCCTCAACTTCTGCCTCATTAAACTGGCTTCACTAGAAGGATCAATTTAAATATTTGAGGCGTTTGCCTTTACAAAGGAAACAACACTATACAGTCAAAAATCAGTTGTTTGTTCAACATCTAATGCGTGGAGTCACAGCTGAGAGGCTGTTCAGACATTTGACTATCGTCATTAATATCCAGACATATTCCGTCGATCTTTATCAAGTGACGATGATGTTAAGGTGGTATGATTGTAATAACTAAAGTTATGACTGTTGGGGCAAACTAACCAGCAGAAAAAAACATCTCAGAGACTGTGGATGCAGAGCTTCTCTTATTTAGATGACATTTGATGAACTGTCAGTGGCTGTTTGAGGCAGCCTCCTCTTTAAAACCTCCTCATCTTGACTTCGGTCCGTACAGGTTCAGCTCCTCTCTGCTCCTCCTCCTCCTCCTGCATGTCGCTCTGATCCACGTCGCTCCACCTGCTCCTCAGCATCTGCTGCAGTTGCTGTTCAGACGTTGCTGATGAGCAGCCTCGACGGCAAACGTGTCTGGGACTCCACTTACAATATTTTTTATTTTATTTTTTTAATGCTGCTGGTTTTCTGTTCCACATTTCCATTTAGATGCAGTAAATACGAGGTCTGAGATAACTTACTGGTCCGTCTCAGTGTCATGATTGATCATGATCTATAACGGCTGTCAGACTCATCCTGGGTCACATCAGCGTTACTGTCGTTGTCAAAGCTGACTGGTGTCGAAGCATCACTGCTTTTTATCCACAGATCAGGATTCTTATAATTCATCATATCTGGATCATTCATTCATTTTTATATTTTTTTTTAAATAAAATATATATTTATTTTTTAAGATTTTTTTTTTTTGTTTTTTATCAAAATCTCAAATTTTGCTAAAACTTTTTAATCCTGAAATTAAGATGCCCTAAAATCAAATATTTATTTATTTATTTTATTACCTTAAATGTCAAAAAAATATACTTCTTTATTTTTGTAAAGAAAAAAACCAAAAAAAAAAAAAAAACATTTCTTTTAAAAATTACATTATTTTTGTTGGGGAAAAAAGGTTTTGTTTTGAAATGACAAATTTTGCAAAAATTGAGACTTTTTGTTCTTGAAGACTTTGTTGAAAAAATGTCACTAAATCATGCCTTTTTTTTAAACCTTAAAAATGACAAGCTTTGCAATCAGTTTCTGCAAAATCGCAACTTTTGGCATAAAATTAAGACTTTGTAATAAATTGCAACTTTTTGTCCTAAAATCATGAGGGTTTTTTTAAGAATAAATAAATAAATAAAATTGCATCTATTTGGCAAAAATGTGCAACTTTTGTTGTAAAAATGTTATTTTTCCTGTTTTTTTTTTCCAACAATTATTTTATAGGTCTGTGAAAAATATCAGTTTTGCAGCTTTACATCGTCGTCCTTCGTAGGACGTGACGGCAGATTTACTGTCGTTAAACATTGATATTTAAATAGAGACTGTTCCAATACCACTTTTTTCCTCCCGATATTGATTCCGATTCTTGAGCTGTGGGTATTAGCCGATACCGACTACCGATCCGAGTATGATATTAAAAAAAATTGCAAAAAATTGCCTGACTGTAACATAATTATCATTGTTGTAAAACATGAATAAATACAGCAAATTCAAGCCATTTATGTCTATATTTATACAGTATAAAACAGTGTTTACAGAATTAAAAAGTATTTCTTTCTGCTGGTAGTGTAACGGAAGTAACCAGTAAATAAATCATTAAATATAAATAACTTGGTATCGGTTGCTGCCTGGAACTCCCGTACTCACCGATATTTTTAGCAGTATCAGAGCAATTTTCCGATACTGGTTTCTGGACCTGAACAACACTATTTTTAAATGCCGAACACAACTCTGTATATTCCTTTATTTATTTTATTTTTAAATGCCGTGCAATTATGACTTTTCTTAAGTTGTCGCTGATGACTACGGATTCACAAACTTCAGAGCTCAACACCGCCGTCTTGCTTTGCCCCGTCTCCGCCTGGAGAAGTGAGATTCCTGTTATACTGTGACATCACAGACCCAGAATTACGAGGCTCTCTTGTTTTTTTTTTTAATCTCTGCTCTGCCGCACATCGTTGCATTTACAAAGAATAGTATAAGTAAAAAGAAGTGTGTGGTGCAAAGCTGTATGAGCGCAGTAATGAGGACTCTGTACTAGTCTCTACTGAGCCAGAGGGGCGTGGCCTTCTGTTTACCGTCGATCTGTGTGCTCCTCCCCTCCCTTATTGGTCACCAACAAAAGGATAGTGACTGAAAGAACGACAGCTGAAATGAAGTTCCCCCCTCGGTTGGCAAGAACCTCACAATACGATATTATCACGATATCGCAATATCACGATATATTGCGATATTCTACCCAGGTTAATATCAAAATTAAAAGTAGAGATGAAAAATCAAGTTGCTGTATATGTTCATCAGATGATATTGATCATTCAGAGGACCAAATTGAGTCAAAACTATTTGCTTCAAAACAACCTATGTATTGTTTATTATTAGTGTTTTTGAAAAAATCGGAAAAATCGATTTAGGAGCTGAAAATTCGATATTATATTGGGCGGCCGAAAATCGCGATATATTGCCAAATCGATATTTTTTCACACCCCTAGTAGGGTGTGGAGGTGCTCCAGGCCTGACCATCCAGGAGGAGCCTCACAGGCTGATCCAGAACAAGCTGGAGGGATTGGAGCTCTCGGCGGGCCTGGGGAGGCCTCGCCGTCCTCTCGGAGGAGGCTGCTGGGAAGACGGAGCTCTGGTCCTCTCTGCTGAGGTCGTAACCACCGTAATGCAAACTCGTCCTGGAAGTTAATGGGCAGATGTTCATTTTCTGGCTTGTACCAGATGAGGAATGTGTCACGGGCACAGTATTAGAGTTGACTTCAGCCTGCGCTCTCGGTCCATTATCCTAATGTTGTTATTAATCACGAACTGTGTTCAAGTAAATGCCTGCGCGATAACTTCCAGAGGAGCTCATCAAGCCTTTAATGCTAAACTGTGGCAGGAGGAGGAGAGGAGCGCTTTCTGCTCGGCAGCCGCTTACAGAGGTCTCGGAGGACAGCTCGCCGTTTGCCTCGTCTCTCTTGCTAATGAGTTACCTAATGAGTTTAGGAAAAACTCCTCCAAGCTCAGCAGTTTGTCACCTCACATTCGACAAGTAGAGTCCCACTGAAGTTCAGCCAAGTGTGGTGTTTTTCCTCGTGCTCCTCCATCTGAGGCTTTCTGAATGTTCTGATGTGGTTCTGATGTGGTCCGTCTGCAGGTCTGACATGGGAAGATGACGCCACGCAGCAGGTTCTGTCCAACGAGTTGTCCAAACTGAGGAGGATCCCATCCAGGCCGCAGCAGAGCAGACCCGTCTTCAGCACCAACACCAGGTTGCATGTTTAAATATGCTTTTTTAAATTATTGGTTTCCATCAGTTGTGGAAGATTGCAGCGACCCAACTGTTTCAGTTCTGCAGCTGGTGACTTGTGCAAAAATGCGCTACATCGTCACCAGACATCTGGGTGATGAAGCCGGATGTTTAGAGTCGGTCTTCATTTGTCAAACCTTCATTGGTTTAGGGACAAAGTGAGAACCATCCTCAGCTGGTCCTGGCTCCATGTTGTGGACTGCAGCGTAGCCCAGACTGATGATTAGCTTTGTGCGGCTGTGTCTTCCTCCCCTACAGGCCGGCAGCTGAAGCCATGGATCCAGAGGACCAGAGGGTGAAGCCGGTGGAGGTGGAGCTCAACAAGAACCTGCAGACGTACCTCCAGCGTCTGGGCCTCCTTCCGAAGAAGTCGTCGGCGTCCGGTCTGGGCACGGCCAGCGAGGTGAAGAGTTTCTTCATTTTTCGTTTTTTACGGGGGTGTTTTGGACCCGTGGAGACGACGGATGATAAATGTAGATGTCTGGCTTTGGTGAACGAGGACGCGCGGTTGGTTGGCGTGACAGGACGATGCGGAAGACGGATCCTCTAAAGCAGTGGTTCTCAACTGGTGGGTCGCGACCCAAAAGTGGGTCGCAGACCCGTTTTCAGTGGGTCGTGGGCCTTTGCCTGGGGAAGGAAATGCTAAAAAAATAAAATAAAATGCGTGTCATTCATACTCCTTAACAATAGATGGCGATAATGCCCTGTAATGTGAGTTGACACCCGCCAGTGTACACCATAGAAAAAGACCTGCAGAGTTTGTTTCCATATGTTGAGCAGGTGAAACACAGATACAACGAAGAATATATGAGATATGTATTTTCTTATCTTGAAGACAAATAACAAGTGGTTATTCAGCTAAAACTATATATTTTGACTTCTTTTTGAAACTACTGCTCAGTGGTGGCACTGTTTTATTTCATGTTTGTGCATAAAAGCACTGTTGAGTCTTAAAAATGTCTGTTACTGAAATGTTCTGATTGTTATGTCAGCCTTATGATTAATACTTAAATAAGTGACTAGATAGTTTTAATAGGAAATTGTTATATATCCAGGAAGTGGGAACTCAGCAAACGCTACATATTTGAGTTCTTTTTGAAACTACTGCTCAGTGGTTGCATTTTTTATTTCATGTTTGTGCATGTTGAGTCTGTTAAAAAAGGCTGAAGTTACTGAAGTGAAGTGTTTTGGATTTAATTAAAATTAGGGATGTCCCGATCACGTTTTTTGGGTCCCGATCCGATTCCAATCTTTTAATTTTGATGATCGGCCGATTTCCGATTTTTCCCGATCCGATTTCACTTCTTTTGAGTGGGCAAACAGAGTTTAATTTCCTATGCATTTTATTTCCTGTGTACATTAATAAATAGGCCTGCATCCAAGCTGAGATTAATAGCTTTTATCATCTCATAAAATAAATAACTTATTTAAACACTCTTCTTTCTTTCTTTTTTGTTTGGGAGAATTATTATAAAACACATCTAGTTACAGAACAGTGACTGTTTAACAGTCTCAGTACTAAAGAACAAAGCACTTCATTTAAATAGCAGCAGGTGAACTTGGCTAGCAGTTTAAGGCAATGAAAACACTAGCAGAAGTATTTGCAATCAATGAAATCACATCAGAATAAAAATAACATAAAATATTAACTTAACTTCTTTCAAGACCCGCTGCACATGTTCGCGCACCTTTGTGTCCTTTGTCGTTCATGTAATGACGGGAACGAGGCTCGAGGTAATTAATGAGCCGGTTAAATGCCTTGTATTCCACAAACTAAATCCTCAGTAATACATTTCACGATTAGCTCGGTGATTTTTCGGTGTCCTTTAGCTCGGTTTAGCTCGGTGTCTTTCTTTTAAAAGTTTCACAGAGCGTTTGCTGCCGAAGCTGCTGCCGTCGGCACCACGGCACCAGCTGCCGTCGGCTGCGGTGATTGGTGCTGCGTGATTTTTTAAGTGTCTGATTAAATTGGTGGTGTTGTAAACTCTCTTCTTACTTACCCCTCGTGATATCTCAGCCTTCCACACGTTTCAAGTCGCAGTCGAAGCGTCGGTCTTTGTAATTTTATAGTGCTGCCACACTGCTGACATTTTTGCTAAAGTTTATCCTGACGCCGCCGGTCTAAAAACTTTTAAGGTGGATACAAGACAGCGCTGCTGGGAAACCTCATTTCAGTGCAAATTATTAAATGTATATAGTTTAAAACATATTTTTGTTTGTGTAATATGATTACTTTATTAATTTGTGTTAATCAGGATCACTTTTTGAGGAAAAAAATAATGAAAAAAAGATCGGCGTGTTATAATAATGTTGATCGGCCGATCCGATCCACCTTAAATTTTTAAGATCGAAGGCCGATCCGATCAGGGGATCGGGATCGGGACATCCCTAATTAAAATGCAGCTAACTGAGCATCAAAGGGAATATTTCCCACTTGAAGTCATTTTGGTTTTTGCCATTTTGGTTTTTGCCATTTGGGTTCACCAGTAAAGTGATAATCTATTTTACTATCTCCGATTCAAACTGCACGATCTTTTCATTCAATAAATTTGAGAAGTTGGAAATTTTCCTTGATTTAGGTCACGGCTTGTCATTAAGGGTGATGGTGGTCCTGAAGCCAAACCAGTTCAGAACCACTGATCTAAAGGATAAAAGCTGAAGGAAGCTTCCTGATCACAGTGATGTTAGTAGTTTTGTTGGCTTGATGCAGACCAGTAATCCAGCTCTTCTGACATGGTTGTTGAAGGAATCAGAAGGGTTAGATGACTTGATGGGTGCCGAGACACAAGCGGTCCAAGAAAACTCAAGTCCACTGAGGTAATGTGGACTTGAGTTTCCGTTTCTTGCTGCTTAACATTCAAGGACGGTCGCATGCATCTGCTTCTACGTGCAGCAAAATGCACCAGCGCACATCTCCGCAACGGTGTCTTTCCTTCGCTGTCGCCCCCTTTGTTGCCTTTCTGCGACTCATAACTCAACGCAACGGTGCTCCATCCCTGCTTTCTGACCAGATTCACCTATTTTGGTGGACGAGTGGAAAAGGAACGGGAGGATTAAAGCGATCCAGGGGGGCAAACGGCGTCTGCGATGACTGAAGATGCAGACCGTGACCAATACGCCACGGCGCCTCACGCACGCACGTCATAAATAAACATGACAGCCGCGAGCAGTCGTTTTGTGTTGGTATTGTTGTCATTTTCCCGTTGTTCGGGCCGGTGCCATGTTTTTTCTGGTGCTCTCAGGTGGGCGTTAAAGGAGCAGTGACAGTTCTTTTCCTTGGGGCTGATGGATTAGTTAATATAACTCCATAAGTGGATTAATACCTGACTTTTGACGTTTTCCACGTCGAGCAGTTCCGCTCAAAAGGAGACTTTTATTATGGATTCAAATTCTCATTAGACAAGACTATTTTGAATCACTTTATACACTTCTGTCTCTCTCTCGCTCTCTCTAAATATACATATATATCTCCTCATGAACAGTTTTTTGGTGAACAATGAGATTGAGAATAGTTGTGCCAATCTTAAATGGAACAACAGAATTAAAATGGAAATTGTGTACTTGTAAGTAAATAATAGGGGACATAAAGGGGATGAAATGTAAAATGTACGGCTGGGCAAGTTAACGCGTTATTATCGCGTTGAACGCATTCAATTTATTAACGCCGACATTTATTTTATCGCACGTTAACGCATGTTGCTCACATGCTTTTGTTTTTAAAAGTCTGTTACTGGCTGCTATTACTGACAGTTGAACATTTGGAAAAGCTAAAACAGACATGGAGAACGGTAAATAACAGTGAACTTTACAGCTCAGGTAGCAACTCAGGTAGCAATATTAACAATTCTGTCTGAAAAGAAAATTCTGGACTGCAACAAAACTTTGGCGTCATTCCTCCATGTTCCATCAGATCTGCTCCATGTGTTCACTGTCCTGCTGTTCTCTAGCTGGTTACTGCAGTGCAGCTCCATCTAGTGGCACAGATGTGTAACGACAACAGAAAGTCCCAGTCCTCCATTATAAAACTAATTCAGTTCTGTGGCCCATTTTTTCATTTCGTATTTGTGATCCAAGTCTAAAATTGAAATATGAAAAAAACAGGCATTTTTTTGTTTGTTTTTTTTGTGTTAGATTAAAAAACGAAAAATGTAATTAAATGTCACTTTTTATGTTTTTATTTTTTTTTGACTGATACACGGATTGGTAAAGTTACTGAACTTTAACATGGACATTTTCATTTTAAAGTTCTCCCAGATGGAGGATTCAACAGAAACAAGGTTATTTGTAACAACTGCCAAGTTGAACTCCCCGTTAAAAGTTTCTGCTGTTACCTCAGAAATTACCTGTTTTAATGTTCTGATTGTGCTGAGACACAATCATTTTGTTGGATTTTGTTTGTAGACTTTTGTTTTATTTTCTATAAAAACAGGATGACATCATTGCCCTGGCAGTGGCAATAAGCTTTTTTAAATTTTACATTTTTTAAGATGAAATTTACACTAAATTTGTGTTACTGACAAGTGCTGATGTTAAAAGTGTTTGAACAACAAATGTTATGGCACTTTAGTTCATATGGCAGCAGAACATTTAAATAAAAGTGACCTTTACACTATTTTTTAATTCATTATTTGATTTTGTGTATACAATGCGATTAATCGTGATTTATCAGGGAAATAATGCGATTAATCGCGATTAAAAATGTTGATCATTGCCCAGCCCTAGAAACTATAAAAAGTTTTTAACAAATGCTGCAGGAAAATCGTGGCACAAACGCTACAGGCTTGAAGAAAGGAGTTAGTTAGCATGAATTTCCCCTTCTGCCGGTCCAGTTAAAATGAACAGCCTGTAAAATCCATCAGCCGAATGCAGCTCACCTCTAAATTGAGTCAGTCGTCGTTCTTGCACACTGCTACCGAGACATTTATCGTGATATCGAGGTGCAGATCTTCATATCAATACTGACTCCTGCAATAAAGTCAACAAAGATGGAAAGAGTCGGGCCACACGAACTGCATGACTGCATGTGAATACGTGCGCTTTTGTGTTTCAGGTCGACCGTTTCCAGTCGGGCGTCTCTGCGGACGCCTATCCCTCCTCAAAGCAGAAGCCGCCCCCTTCCCGCTTCTCGCCGCTTCCGCCTTTCCGGCCGCTGGAGACGCAGCGAGCCCCCACCAGCCAGCTCCTCGCCCTGCAGGCCGACGGCGACCGTCTCCTGGGGGCCCTGGGGCGGTTCCTCTCCAGGCAGGAGGCTCCGCCTCTGCGCCTCAGGCCCATCAGCATCGACGACAGTTCTGGTCTCAAGAAGGAGGCGTTGAAATCCAGGCTTCTGAAGACGGGAGGAGCTCCAGGGGCTTCGGCCCCACTGACATCTGTGGACGGTGTGTGTTTTTGTCGGGGGTGGATTTTCATCAGAAAGTAGCGGAGGGGGTGTATGAGAATTAGAGCTGAGCCGTTGGTCGGAAATTTATCTGAGAGCACCTTATCGACCAAAACAAGATACAGAGATGGATGTTTCAGTGTCAGTGCTGCAGAGTTTTCACGCCTTACGTGCAGGTGAACAGCTTGTTGAAGTGGTTAGGGTTAGGGTTAGGGTTAGGGGTGCATCATGTGATGTTGCATTAAACTGATCACGTCTTGATCAAGGTGTTTTTTCTTTTGAGTTCTAGTGACATCTAGTTTGAGCCACTAGGTGTCACTGCAGTCCTCACACTGGACCCGGTGATCAGGGGAGGTCGTGTCATGTCCATCTCCTTCACCCGCTATATTCTCTTTTCTTTGTTGTCGTTTTGTTCAACTTTCTTGTATCCTGGTGCTCGAAATTGCTCTCAGCCTCTGTGAAGCTTTGGCTTTGACATGAGGGGAGCGAGTCATCACGGGGGGGCGTTGTCTTCTGATCTGGCCTTTGGAGGATGTTGGGATTTAAAACCTGAGGGCATCACAGCGACTTACGTATAAACCCTGAGTATGTCGAACCTGAAAATGGGGAAAACTCGTTTTATGTTTCACAAAGTGAGGCAACTTAACCCAGAGGAAGTGAGTTGAGTCCAGCAGATCATGTTGGCGTCTCCCTGCAGTGTAGGCCTATAGCAGCATAGCTATGACGAAGCTGTGATTAAGACGAGCTACTCTAGTCTTACCTTCTATAACTATTAACCCCTACACACTATAGTTTAGACTAACTGTAGACTTTACTAAACAGAAATGTTTTAAATTTAGTTTTAAAGATGGAGGTGGTGTCAGCCTCCTGAACCTAAACTGGCAGCTGGTTCCATAATAAAGGTGCCTGGTACCATCAGATCAAAAGGTGCATTTTGAACCTCAAAAAAAAAGGTTCAGGATCCGTTTTTTTTTTTTGACCTGACGTCCTATGCTGCCTCTCCAACTCCCGTCTAGAGAGGTTCATCGAGAACGTCGTGAAGAACGTCGGCAGGCAGCACGTGGACGTGGAGGACCTGACGCCGCATGACTTGGACCAGCTGTCCCGCCTGATAGCTGACGCTCTGCAGGTGGTGGACCGGGACCAGGGGGCCAACAGGGCCCTGAGCCGGGACAGGGGAGCCGCATTAAGAGACCTGGAGGGGGAACTGGGTGACGGGCAGGAGGAGGAGCTTTCTAGAGATGAGGATAAGCCTACTCCGAAACCCCAGGAGAGCACTCCTGCGTCACCGCCAGCTGTTCAAGGTAATTTCATAATTAATTTTGCACTTTCACACAATTAAAGTATTTGAGTAAAATGCTAGAAAGCAAGCAAATGTTGCATTCTTGAGAGGCACCATTTAACCCAGCCAACACGACTGGATCTGGATCTGAAGGTGCTCCTCGTGAGTGTGGCGGAGAAATCGATGAAAGTAAACACGCTCGCTGTGCTCTGTGCACAGTGTTAATGATCCTTCATCCACTGAGGCCACTAGGATTAGAAACGTTTACATAAAATGTAAAAGCACTCAATGGGGAATCGGAGCTGTTGGGGAGGGAGGCGATCAGGAGAAGTTGATCTTTTTCTGGATGTCATTTCCCAGCGTCTCTGAGGAGTTGAGGTTGCAGCTCCGACTGGGCTGATCCTCTCTTTCTGAGGCTAGTCTAAGGTGGATTTGTTCGCATCCGTGGTGTCCAAACTCAGTCCTGCATGTCTCGGATGTTTCCGACAACACACCTGATTTGGTTGAATGGATCCCCGCCAGGTCTGAACCAGACGGTTAACGACCTGTTCATTTGAATCAGCTGCGCTGAAGCAGGGAATCACCTCGGACTTGCAGGACAGCGGCCCCTCGAGGACTGGAGCTGGACAACCCAGGGGCCAATTCCAATTCCTCCCGTAACCCTCAATCTTAACCCTCGCCCTGAACCCTCAGTCTTTGACCCTCAATCTTGGCCCTCCAAAGTAAGTGTCAAGGGCTATCTCGCGACTTAGAAATTGGACACCCCTTGAGTGCAGTTACGTCTTCAGACTGTGGGGGGGCGACCTTATGCCAAAGCTACATCCAGTCTGTCAAGAAAATGACGAAGAAGAAGAGGAAGGAGAAAAAGACGTAGAAGAAGAATGAGATACAGTGATCCCTTATTTTTCATGGTGAATGGGGACCAGCACCCCCCCCCCCCCTTTCCCCCCCCAAAAAAAAAATCAAAATCCCAAACTGGAGCCGGAGCCCCCCGAGCCTAAATAATGTGTTTAAAATATGTTTAAACACCGCAAAAAAGTAGCGAGGTACTTCAGCGAAACAAGACAAAGGCTCAACTGTGGTCTTTCTGCGCAACATCCTGTGATGTTAGGGTGATGCATCTCGGCCAATCAGAGCACAGAGTTCTGGGCCGTCTGCGTTTCTTGTGTTGCTTACACGAGTCATCGTTTAATGTTTTTCTGGCAGCTGCGCCGTCTAGTCTGATGTGGGGTGGATTTTTGCGGAATTTCCACGATTTTTAAAATTTTTTTTTTATCATATTATATATTTCTGAAAAATCCACGAATAACTAAAACCGCGGAACTTAAAGCGCGAATTGGCGAAGGGATCACTGTACTATAAATGTATATAACAAAGACAGTAAGATAGTTTCGTAACATTTATATCTTTATTAACTACGAAAATACCTACATTTGTAGCTCGCTTTTTTCGGTGCCATCCTTTTCGAAGACGTCTTGACGAAAATATGCAATGCCTTCTGGGTAGCCCTTACTTCCAAGGGCGGTGCCAGAGAATCTCAATATTGAGGGCGATACAGGCCTCAAACTTGTCCCTCAACTTGACTTTCTAAGAATCCGGACAGCACTTGGACTTCAGCGGGAGCGTGCATTTTTGAGATTGAGGGTTGAGATTGAGGGTTAAGGGAAGGAGTTGGAATTCACCCCAGGTTTATATGCTTAGGGGAGTCACTGCGCCGTCGCATGTGGACGGCAATCCAGAACTTGTCCTGCGCCCCTTGATGATGGAGGGTGGTCCAGGCCTTGTGTCGGGGAAACCCGGGATGCTCTGCCTATCGTGGTTCCCCACTGGGATGATTATTTGGCGCTGGTGAGCGCTGGGGGTTCTTGTCCCCCAAAAAAGTCAACTTTGGCTTCATCGGTCCACAGAATTGGATTGTCGAGGGTGCTCTGTGGCAAGCTATGGTAGGTATGCAGGGGTGTGTCTTCTTCTTCTTCTTGCCCTGTGGTGATCTAACAAGCAGCTCCAGCGATGTCTTCAAGCCCAGGCTGCTGCTCTGTTCTCTGGAGGATTCTGGCATTGTGTCTCTGGACCCAAGAGCAGCCACAGCGCTGAACCGTCTCCAGTCATGGACGGCTTGACCTGCTTGACGCCGGAAACTCTCGGAGGACTTTGCATCCCTTTCTAGCCCTTTGATCAAGCGTCTTCAGATATCTTTGTGCAAGGCGTGGTTCACACCTGCAGGTGCTGGGCATGACCGGGACGATTGAAATGTTGAGCGTCATTCATCACAAAGTGGCTCTTAACCACGCCTCCAAACTCTCCCATTGGTTCGCCACTTGGTTTCCCCACCAGCCTCGAGAATGTTAAATGGTGTTCAACTAAGACACAAAGTCTTTATTCAGTGCTTCCTTATTAACACTGTATCCTTATTAACATTAAGGGAAACAAAAAAAGTTATAGATCAACTTATAACACAGAATAACTTTATTAAAATAGTTTTTTAGTCTGTAAAGATCTAAAGTTCATCAATCCCACCGTAGTCTCAGTGAAGCCAAGCGCTACATCAGCATCGTCAGATTTCCTCATCTTAACTTTCTGCTGACTTTCGTTTGTCTCATTATCTCCGTCTCTCTCCTCCTTACTTTTCATCCCTGTTAAATATTTTTCTGTGGTGTCCCTTGACGTTTTATTCTCTTCATATCTCCTGCTCTGTGCTGTGTGTGCGCATGTTCGTGCAAAAAAAAACCCAGACAAAATATAGCTAATACTTACTGAACACTGTGACAATGAGAGCGCCACTGTCCCCTACTGGAGTATATGTGAATTACACTTTATTCCAGTACGGCAAAAAAAAAAAAAAAAAAAAAAGCATGTTCCCGGGATAACATGACCCCCGGGCATCGCACCACAGCCCCCTCAAGAGGTCGCACCCACTATTGGAGAAGGCCTGCCTTTATTGAACGCAGCGGTTTGTCATCAACTTGAACTTGATCTGTCGTTTTTGACTTGGATCAGATCGCATTTTAAAGCCGTTTGAAGCAGAAAACCAGTTAATTCTGAGGGTTCATGTGCTGTTTTCTTTCATGCCACTTCGTGTCTCCATTTGGAAACTTGAAATGCATTCGGCTTGTTTAGGTGCATGAGTATCTGGGAACCCAAAAAGTCTCTGAGCTAAAAGCCTTTTTTTTTTTCTCTCAACACACAAGTGAATGGATTGAATTTTCTGTCTCCCAACAGAGCGCCACACAGATGGAGAGAGGACTAATGTGAAGGACGAGGTGAGAAACATGTTTGTGGTTTATTTATTTTAAGATTTTTTTTTTTTTTAATAGAGAAAAACACGACCTCTTGGCCTGCTGCTTTCAGAAGAACTTTAGATTATGTTTAACACGGGTCACTTCAGCTCTCCCAGGGATGGTCTGAAAAGTCTGACTCGCCAGCAGGAAAGAAGAAGAAGAAGAATTTTGGGGCGTTTATGCAGACGTGGGATCTTTAAAAATGCAGCTCAGCTCTCAACTGTTTCACCGTCTGCTGCTCTTTATATCAGATGGAGATGCACAAATGCAGACCTGTTTGACTCTAGAAAGTTTGATCCACCAACACGGAGTGACACAAACGAATCTCCTTCTGTCTCCAAGTTTGAGGCGAGACGCTCCTGAGACTGATGGGACGTTTTTACCGGGTTTGAATCAAATCTAGGAGGAAAAGTAGAAAAATCCATCCAATCTCTCTGCAGGATTTTCATCTCCGCACTCAAAAAAATTATTTGTTGGGTCGAACATAAATAATTATGGAAAGTATTTACACCTAATCATATTAGGCTCATATAGCAAGAAATTATTTTATTGAGTGACATAAATATAACTAGAAAAGCACTCGGAGAGCGCAGACCTCCACCAAGTGCAACAATTCCCCCATACAGCGATTTACAGGTTGCGATAACATCAGCCTTCTGGATCAGATCCGGATCAGCCTTTGAAATTTGATAGAGGTTCTCATTGTCAATCCCTGAGTCAAATTTCATGAGTCTTGGTCAATAATTAACGGAGATATTGAGAAACAAAATTTCGGCCCCATTGACCGCAATGTTATCAAAGTTTTGAAAGTGATCCATAATCCAGGATTTCTTCAAGATCACACCCAAAATGAAATCAGTTCTTCCTTTTCACATTTCTGACAACTCCTGAAAATTTCATCAAAATCCATCCATAACTTTTTGAGTTATCTTGTACACAGACAGACAAACAGACAGATAAACGCCGGCTAAACATCCTTGGCGGAGGTAAATATACTGAGTCAACATGAAGTATTGGCGTTACTATTACTTAATTACAAAGGGTAAACCCAGCATAACTTTTAAAGGTTATTTCAACATATTTAACCATGTTTGTTTCAACAAATTATACTAATCAGTCCTTTTAGGCATATGAAAATCAATGTTAATAAAAAATGACATAAACCAGTGGTCCCCAACTTTTTAAAGTTTGGCACTCAAGTGACCGAGACGTAACCGAGAGAATCCGGTCATTTTTCAAAATAAAAGACTTTTTTCAAAATAAAAGCTCGTTCAGACTCAGATAATAAATAAAACTCAAAAAGCTATTTTTTTCTTGCGTGGCCCGGTACCAATTGATCCACGGCCCAGTACCGGTCCGGCCCCGGTGGTTGGGGACCACTGACATAATAATTAGATAATACAAGCATATGTGTGTGCATTATTTAATACAAGAACAGTGACTTTTGATGCATTATTTAAAAAAAAAAAAAACAATACAGAATGCAGAAGGCTTAAGTGACAGAAACTGCGACTCGTTAAGGATCCGAGTTTCCACAGATTTGATTGTAAGTGTTCATGTCTTTCATTTGTCCCCCTGCAGGCCGACAGCAGCGGCCTCCTCACCAAACTCCTGGCCTACCTCGACGGAGCCCCCCTCGTCGGCCCTCCATCGGCGCGGAGCGGCTCTGACGCGTCCGTGGAGGCGCCCGTGGGCCGGGAGGCGGGCCTGGAGACGGTGCGGAGCCGCACCAGCGAGGCGGGAGTGACGGTGCAGAAGAAGGACGCCGCCCAGTCCGTGGAGGAGGTGTCGGAGGTGCGGGGCTGGATCAAGGAGGTGGTGCCGCCCCCGGCCTCGCTCGTGTACGAGAAGCCCCGCGGGGAGGCCGCGCACGTCCCCGAGCTTCAGCTGGACGTCACGGCCGGCAGGAAGAAGGTGGACGACGACGTGTTTGGCTACGTCATCACAGACACGGAGTGAGTACGGCGTAGAGCTGGACGATACTGGGAGTCTTGGTATCGATCCGAGACCAAGTAAATACAGGGCCAGTATTGTTGATAATGATACCAATACTGATACCAATACCGATACTTTTTCATGTTAAGCTTAATCTATCACAAACGTATGTTATTTTTGTCTTTGGATTATTTAGTTAAAGCCAAGAAAAGAATTTCATCAAACTTTATGTCTTCAACATTTTTGTGTAAATATTCCTTGGAATTGAAATATCTTTCAGTACTTGTGTAATTTTGTTTGCACTGTGTGAACTTTCCTGTTGCAATAACTCTAAAAATTTCCCGTCGTGAGATAAATAAAAATGTATCTAATGATATTTTCTCTCAAATAGCACCTTTCAATGGGATACATGATATGTACTGGGTTATTTCAAGGTCTTAACTCCAGCTGAGAGATTTTATCGATTCTGCGATATATTGGTATTTTATCGAGTATTGATTTTCGCCTGCAGGTATCGATATTCTAAGCTTCTCTCAAAACCCCCATATCCCACCTTTAAAAGCTTGCAAGTAACAATTTGCACTGTTTAAATAAATGAAACTGTTTTTCTCAACAAATCTTTTATTCATTTTGTCCAGCATTTGCAAGCTGCCTGTCAGCCATATAATGTGTAATTGATGCTTTCAGTTCAATTAATTCAAACAAAGTCATTGGAACACTCACAAGATGTCACCAAAATCACTTTGTCCCTTTAAAATCTTTCAGAAAATGATGTAAATGTATCTCAAGATAAATAGAGATATATATTGTATATATTGTACATATTGTATTATATATTATATAACCTTTATTTATCCAGGCAAGCAAATTAAGAACAAAATTCTTATTTTCAACAGCAGCCTGACAAGCCAAGGCTCGTTAAAGGGAAAGGGGGGTGGGGAACCTAAAACAACAAGGTTATGTAAAAGTACACATCAACAACAGAACATCAATTATAATAATAATAATAACAATAAATATAAATTAAAAAAATAAATACATAAATACAGTGCAAAGCAAAATACGGTCAGACAACAATTATGGCATGACGGGGCGTGCTAGCAAGTGCAAGAGTCAAGTGTGATGTGAAGCAGGTTATGTTTGAAAACAGAGAGTGAGGTGAGTGTGGAGAGTTTGAGGGTGTGTTGGAGTTTGTTCCAGTCGTAGGCTGCAGCGAAACGGAAGGCACTACGTCCAAAGAGAGTTCGGGCTTTGGGTATGGAGAGGTTAATAAAGGCAGTAGAACGTAAGTTACGGACAGGTTGTGAGAATTGCAGAAGGGACGAGAGGTAACGGGGTGTGATTCCAAGGATGGATTTGTAGATGAGAAGAAACCAATGATGAAGTCGTCGGGTATGAAGAGAAGTCCAGTCAACCAGCTTGTATAAGTCGCAGTGGTGAGTGGTGAAGGGAGCTCCAGTGGCAAAGCGGATGGCAGAGTGGTGAAGAGGGTCCAGTTTGCTGAGAGTGGACTGAGAAGCTGATCTGTAAATAGTGTCGCCGTAATCAAAAATGGGCAGAATGGTCAGTTTCACGAGTGTGTGTTTGGCTGCACGGGTGAAGGAGGACTTATTTCTGTATAAAAAGCTTAGATGGGCTTTGACTTTGGACTGCAGGTGCTTAATGTGAGTGGTGAATGAGAGTGAGGAGTCCAACCAGAGGCCGAGGTACTTGTAGCATGACACAAACTCCAACTCCGAGCCGTCAGCACAGAAAATTTTAGGGGCAGAGGAGGAGAGAGCGTGTTTCCGGTCAAAAATTATGCATTTGGTTTTTGTGGTGTTTAGGCGGAGGTGGAGGTTGTGGAAGTGCTGTTCAACAGAGGTGAGACTGGTTTGAAGTGTGGCTGCTGCGGAATGGAGAGAGGGGCCCTCAGAGTACAGGATGGTGTCGTCGGCGTAGAGGTGGATCTTGGAATTGCCAGCATTTTTGGTAACGTCATTGATGTAGATGGAGAACAGCGTTGGGCCTAAAATGGAACCCTGAGGTACCCCTTTAGTGACGGTGAGAGGGGCTGATACGATGTTTTCTGATTTAACTTGCTGGGTTCTATGATTCAGGTAGCTGGCAAACCAATTACATGCATGAAACGACAGACCAATGTTAGAGAGCCTCTGAAGGAGGATGGGGTGGGTGACAGAATCAAAGGCCTTAGAGAGGTCAATAAAAGCTGCGATGCTGGTCAGTTTGGAATCCAGAGAGGAGACAATGTCGTCCAAGACCTTCAGAGTGGCTGTGGTGCACCCATGGCCAGGCCGAAAACCAGACTGCAAGTCAGACAGGATGTTGTTGGAGGAAAGGAAGTGGCTGAGCTGTTTGTGAACCAGTTTTTCAAGAACCTTGGCCAGGAACCTTATTGTGAGCTGAATATTGTGTATCGTATCGTAGAGATTAGTGTATCACTACAGCCCTATATAATCTATATAATCTATATAATCTATGCACAAAGCGGCTGCTTGGGTCTTTAATTACAGTGACATTGCGTGAAGAACGTTTAGATCTCGAGGCTGCAGGCCGTGTGATCCTGATCCAGATCCTGGACACTTGCTGCTGGCTTGCACACGTTAGCATTAGCTCATGTTAGTGCGATTTCAAAACTCCATGGAAGCGATTGTTAATGTTGTAGGTGGCTGATCAGGTTTTACGTATTAAAGCTTGTGCTTCCCTCCTCGTAGAATTCGCTCAGAGGATTCGCCACAAATAACCACCAAACTATCTTCTGAAACTTTAACGAAGTTCCACGCCGCCATGTTTGTTGTGATCAGTGCTGTGCTGCAGGCTGCATTCAAGGTGTAACGTAAATTCCGACGTTCCCTCGTTTGCTAGTCGTTCTTTCAGCCTTTTCTATTTTTTCTATTTTTTTTGTGTAACATGTGGGAAAATACTGCGAATATCAATTCAAGTTAGCAACTACTAAAATTATGACCGAGTTAACGAGTTGTTTTCTGGTATGAGGGGGTATTCTTGATTTTCCTGATTGAGAAATCGTTTTTCTGATTCAGCCGTGTCACTTGAACATGACATTCACTGCCGGTTATTTAAGACTCAGAGGGAGTGAGGCACTGCCGTGTTGACAGAAATATATATGTTATCGGGGCTATTCGGTCATGATATCGGACTCATCGGAATGACGTCATAATTTCCTGTTATCAGCCCGATAGTTATCGTGCACCCCTACCTCTGATCGTACTTGCCGATGCTTCGACATCAACTCAAGAGGCCACTGAGAAGTATGAACAGAGGGAGGGAAAGATTTGAGGAGTTTATTGAAGGAGAAGAGGGTAAAAAAACATGCAGATGTGTAAACTCAGAGTTTGGAGCGTCCTCTCCCTCTCCAGCGCATCTGACTGGAAACCATGCAGTCGTCCCTTAAATCCACGGGCAGCATCTGTCGGCGGTCCGCGGGGCGCTCGCGTCGCAGCGTCGCGTCTTTACAGCGGAGTGCAGATGTTGTCGCGGGGTTTATGGGCCGATCGTCTGAGAAACGCCGTTCCTCAAGCTGCTCGTTTACAACTCGGAGCGCATTACCGCGCAGATTTTATTCCCCGCAACACCGGCGGTAATATTTTCTGTGTTGACAAGATTTATTTAAAAAAAGAAAAAAAAAGATGTATGATGGGAGCCACGAGCGCATCAAAGGATGCTTGAATAAAAGCAGCGAGTTGGAATTAAATGTAAAAAAATAAGCAGTTTTAATGTGTTGAAGTAGATCTGCAGGATTCTATCTATCTATCTATCTGGTCCTGGAGCAGCGCCGCCCTGCTGGTCTCAGACGCAGGACGAAGGACGTCTGAGCAGCTTCTTTCTACGAGGATTCACTTCCTCCTTCCACTGAATGTTTAACAGGCGCGTTCAGAAAAGTCAGAAGCTTGTGTTTGTCTGTCGTTGAGACTGAGATGACCTCTGACCTCTCTCTCCTTCCTGTCTGCCCCCCCTCATCATCAGTGGGCTGCAGACTGACGAAGGCCTTCACCTGATGGAGATCCTGGCCCGCCGCGCACGAATCCAGATGACGGACTTCGCCGAGCTCTCGTATGTATAACTTTTCCTTTTTTTTTTAACTGTGTTTGTCTGTGCAGCAGGAGCAGAAAATCACCACCGCCGCTGCTGAATTATTATTATTATAATAAAAGCGTCACTTAGACAGATCCTGCAGCTACGGAGCGGCTTGTTAGAATTAAAAATACAAGCCGTCTTTTAATGTAATGAGGAAGTTTTGTCACGTTTTAATCAACTTTGCTCGGAGCAAAGAGAGAAAAATATGAGCTGCAGTTAAAAAAAAATAAATAAAACAAAAAAAATAATTTAGAATCATGGGTACTTGCAAATAAAAATGGAAAGACATAAACAAATAAGGATGAAGGCAAGAATAAATCTTACCAAAATGCATCAAACTTTTTCCTCCAAAATGAGTCCTAACAAACACGGCTGAGCATCCTGGTACTTTAGCTTTTATCTCCATCTGCAGCAGCGAAGCGCTACGTTTGCTCCTTTAAAACCTCCGTCTCCCGTAACACAGCGGTGACTCTGGATGTGCAGCTGCCAGACGGCCGAGCAGCTGGATAAAGATGAGAATTGCATTGTGGGTGGGGGGCTCCATTTAAAATGACTCTATCCAGAAACTAGAAACTGAGAAGGAGCAAAGGTCTGCAGATGACTCACAGCATCCACAAACCAGCTCCTACCTGCGGGCTCGAGTGGGCGGGAACATCGTATACCAGAAATCTCTTCAGATATTTCCCGTAGCAGATGAGCGCCGCCGTCCCCCCTCCCCCCCCAGCATGTCGGATCAGAGGGGGCAAACTGGTTGGATCAAAGCTGAGCGGCGCGGGCCTTTAAAAGCAGGAGTGGAGGAGTCAACATTTTTTTTTTCCTCCCATCTGTGAGGAAGCGGCGAGCGTTGCCCGTCCATGTTATCGACGCGTTGGAGTCGAGCCGCCGCTCGCTGCAATCGTTTATTAATGACAGTGAACTCTGCCTGAACCCTCCCCAGCGTTCCTTGCTCACTGTGCCGTTATTGGTTTCTCTCTTTACCTCCGTTACCTCGTCTGCTCGTGTCTCTTTTTTTTTCCGTGATTGGCTTCTTTCCTGGTTTGTCTCCATTTGATGATGCTGTTCTGTCTGTTCTGTCTCCGGCTCGTTTGAGCCTCTGAACGGGTCTCCATCATCACAGTCGAGGGGTTCTGGTTTAAACGTGCAGGTCTCACTGACCAGGCGCTCGTCATGATGTCATGTACTAAGATGAAAAGAGTGGACCGTCAGGGCCACAGGGGTGGCTGGGGGTGGGGGGCTCTGAGGAATTTGCCATTAAAGCGATCTGATCCTCATGTACGTCGCAGTTAGGGGTGAGTATTGGCAAGGACCTCTCAATATGATACAGTAATCCCTCGCCAATTCGCGCTGTAAGTTCCGTGGTTTTAGTTATTCACGGATTTTTTCAGAAATATATATAATATAATTTTAAAAAAATTGAGAAAAATTCGCGGAAGCATCACAGGATGTTGTGCACGTTCTCTCACAGCGAAGAAATGTTGTGAGCCAGCCTGGCCCCTTTAAGAAGGTAGCCTTATGGGTAATGGTGTGGCCTTATGGGTAATGTAGTGTGTGTGTCGTGGCAGAATGAAAACGGGGTTAGATGAAAAGTGTAGTGAGCATCAACAGCAGCCCAGCGTGTATAGATTTACATTCTCTGTTAACCGACAGGAGCCCAACAATACAACCTGTGTGATGTTACAAGTTCCTGCAGTGACCAGAATAAAGTTCTCCGTTCCATCCAGAGAAAACCAGACTTTTTCTTTTGTTGTTGTTGTTAGCGTGTTAGCTGCTAATTACTAGCCAAGAATGACACAATATCAGCGGTTTGTTTACTACGGTTCAGAGACCAGAGGCTGTGAAGGTAACAGAAAGACCACAGTTGAGCCTTTGTCTTGTTTCGCTGCAGTGTCTCGCTACTTTTTTGTGGTTTTTAAACATATTTTAAACACATTATTTAGGCTCGGGGGGGCTCCGGCTCCAGTTTGCGTATTTTGATTTTCGCTAGGGGGCACCGGTCCCCATTAACCGTGAAAATTAAGAGATCACTGTATGTATCCTGATACTTGGGTCAAGATGTGATTTTATTACGATATCGCGATACCATGATATATTGCAATATTCTACCCAGTTAATATCAAAATCTAAAAGTAGAGATGAAAAATCAAGTTGCTGTATATGTTCATCAGATGATATTGATCATTCAGAGGACGAATTGAGTCAAAACTATTTGCTTCAAAACAACCTATTTATTGTTCGTTATTAGTGTTTTTGCACATTTAAGTATTTTCCTTCAAAATCGATATTAGGAGCTGAAAAATCGATATTATATTGGGCGGCCAAAAACCACGATATATTGCCAAATCGATTTTTTTTTCACACCCCGAGTCGCAGTAATGGAGCGGTTCAGCATCCTCACGGGTGCAATGACACGTGTCGTGATGAAGCAGAGTCGTCTAAAGGACAGGCGATCCGGAGGAGGGAGTTTTAGCAGCGTGACAGAATGACAACGTTACAATAATATTTTGCCCCTTAAGCCCGGAACTATTTTTCTAAAATTTCCACTTGAGAAAGCGAGATCCCCGGTAGAGACTGTGGTGGTCAGACCGAGCAGCTCTGAGCTCTGTGAAGGAGATGCGTCTCCTCCTGTCCGTCAGGGGCCGCCCGGAGATTTGATGCGCTGCAGCACAGCTGCATGTTTCCTGCTTCGCTGTAAATCAGGGAGCACGTTGCAGCCCGGCAACTGTTGTCTTTTTAATGAAGGCAGAATTTAAAAAAAAAAAAAAAAAAAAAGGACAACACGGACGTCGCCGGACAAACGGATTAGCAGACAATGAGGGCGAGGTGATTTTTTTTTGACAGGTTTGGAGCAGAGACCCTTATGGTTTTGGGTATTCTACCGGGGAAATAAGCTCTATGCTTATAAGACATGTTGCGTCTTGTCTAGACCCGAATACTGCCAATGCGTACTTCAAAATGTGTCAAAATTAAACAACAGACCCGTAATAGCGATAAAAGAGAATAATGACGCCCTTATAGAAAATTAGGAATTAAAAGGAATCCCTGCGCCTTCTCTGTCCTATGGCCAAGACTTTGGAATAAATTACCTGACTTTACTATGATGTCTGACTCCCTTGCCGCTTTCAAAAGTAGCCTAAACACTCATTTATTCAGTGTTGCTTTTGCATATTGATATAGATTTTCTTTTTATTCTGTTTTTATACTATGGGATTGTCAAGCCCCTTGAGAGGTCTCTGACTTCAATGTGAGCTATACAAATAAAATTTACTACTACCATTATTATTATTAATATTATGAAAATCTATGTAGTTGTGCAAGATACGTATATGAAAAGAATATCACTGAATGAAATATGTAGCATATGTGTGAGCCTACAGTTAGAGGGGTTGTAGTATGATTGTACCGCGCTTTCATTCATCTTCTTTTTCACGATGTAGCCTACTGCCGGGGATGCTAGCCTGTCCCACAGCCCCTTTAGTAACTACACGTCTCACAAACTGAATGTGAATTGGGCATTCATTTATTTACCTGTTTCTGGTGGCGGTTCCTCGTAGACGTGAGCCCCAATTGACCTTTCGGTAAGCACCGCCCCCTCCCTAGTTATTGTTGCTAGGTCGGACATTCTCGCTGCTCCTCCATTAAGAACAATGTTATTTTGCCATTTTTCCGATTCTTATCAACCGTATTTACATTACACTAGAATAACTCCGTGGTGAAATATTGCTGCTGGGGACCTGCAACAGTGACTCGAGGTGTCCAGAACGTTTGGAGGGACATTTTTATTCCCTTTCCCAAACCAAAACAAATGCTTGAGAATGCAGCTGTGGGTTCAGTTGTGTGTCCGTCCACACAAGCAACTGAACGTGGGGAAAGTTACAAAACACACCTACATTTACTCCAAGGTAAGTTTACTTTGTTTATTAGATTGATTTAACCACTGTTTACTAAAAGTAATAATATGATTTAGCGGCAGGGAGGGTGATGAGTTCTCTGTTAGCATTAGCTCTGGTCCATAGGTCTGTCCCACACCAGAGCTATGTTAACATCAGACAGTCGCAGCATTGTATTAATATAATTAATAAAGTGACATTAACATCACTAGCCTCACATTATACCTAACAAAATAAATATCCAGGGCCATATATATTTGTAGACAACGAGGCAGGCTTATAGGTGGCTAGCGAGTTACCCGGAATGCTAACGGAGAGATGTTTTCACTCATCACCCTCCTTGCTGCTAAATCATATTACTTTTACTCAGGCCTGTCGATAGGGGAGGACAAACGGGTCTGCTGTCCCGGGCCCAGGGAGAGGGGGGCCCACAACTGGGCCCTCATTAAATTGTGGAATTTAAAAAAATGTCAGAATAGTCCTATTTGTGGAAAACTATTATTTCAATCAGTTTAATAATTAATAAGTCAATAAGTTTTTTATTTGTATACTTCTAGTTGTCCTTGAGAAATATTGATCATGAACCCCCCCACCCCACACAAAAATGGTTTGGCCTAGATCACACTTTTATGTTGAGAAGGCCGCGGGTCTACAGTCAAAATGTCTGGTAAACACAAGTCCGGCGCCCAGAAAAGGAGAGAAAAGAGAAAAAGAGAAGAAGAAAACAAAGGTTTAAGAAATGCTCTAAACAAATATTTAAAAAAAATGTGCGGACAGAGAAGCTGGGACGAGTGGAACAGAGCAAGGTAAGAAGTGCAGCAAACCTTATTAACGGGGTGTGTCACTCTGGACCGAGTCCGGAGCAGCAGGCTACCGATGACAGAGAGAAGAGGGAGAGCGCGGGAGCTGTCCGCTGAGCAGGATCAGAGACTGATTATCAGCCACAACATTTCAGCGATCCTGCATTATGGCCAACTACAATGACCGACTCTGATAGAGTGAACCTCGTGCGCGTGATGGCAAAACGAAACGCCTTTTTCAGAGAGGGCAAAGGAATTGCCGGCAGATGCAGAGGGCAGGCAATTTCCAAACTATTTGACATATTCCACATCCCACAATGGATGGGAAAAAATAGATAGGGACTGGTTAACATATAGCAGCTCAAAAAAGGCCCTATTTTGCCTCCCATGTTTGTTGTTCTCTTTTAAAGTAGAAAAAAAGTCAACAAGTGCCCGTAAATTCAAGAGATGGAGATGTTCCTTTGGTTTTGAAGATATAAAACTGACAATTCAAGTTTTCATTTAAAGTTTGATATACATGTTTATTTACTGTATTATCAGTTGACAAAGAGAAAATTCTTTAAATTAAAATGCCTAATCTATTCTTCCCTGGTCTATTTTTCCTGCATGTATAAGAATTAGAAAATGTGTATGCATAAATCTTAATAATATTAGCAGGTCCTTTCATATTTAACTAAAACTTCAGCTGCCATGGAGAGCTAAGATTTTCTCCTCGTATACAATACCTTATTTATTGCATTACACATCACAATATATCAAACAAAACTGGTGATGTTTAGTGACAAAAAAAAAAAACGGCGGTGGTGTAGGGGAGGGCCCATCTAACATTATCTTGTCCCGGGCCCAGACAAGACTGTCAGCTGGCCTGCTTTTACTAAACGGTGGTTAAATCAATCATCTAATAAACTAAGTAAACTTACCTTGGAGTAAATGTTGGCGTGTTTTGCAACTTTCCCCACGTTCAGTTGCTTGTGTGGACGGACACATAACTGGACCAAAGACTGCATTTTTCCACTGTTTGTTTTATCTTGTTAAAGGGAATAAAAATGTCTCCTCCAAACATTCTGGACACCTCGAGTCACTGTTGCAGGTCCCCAGCAGCAATATTTAACCACGGTGTTATTATAATAAAATGTAAATACGGTTGATAGGCATCGGAATAATGGCAAAATAACTTTGTCCTTAATGGAGGAGCAGCGAGAATGTCCGACCTAGCAACAGTAACTAGGGAGGGGGCGGTGCTTACCGAAAGGTCAATTGAGTCAGCCTCTACGTCCTTTTTAGAAAGAAAAAAACTGTATATCCAAAAACTGTATATCCATTTTTTTTTCGTTTCTTGCTGTCTCTCTTGAAGTGAAAACCTCTTGGCGCCAGAGGTTGAGACGAGCGTACGCAACCCCTCTCTGATTGGTCTCATGTTAAGACGTCATCCTCTGTTGCATTCATAGCCGCGGGAAGTAGGGGTGCTGGGGGGGCTGCAGCACCCCCTGTTGGTGGGGCTGCAGCACCTCAAAAATATACATAAAAAAATCCCAAACAAACGAAAAGAAAAACCCCATTGAAAACAAGGGAGGAAAAATGTGGTAGGAAAAAATTAAAATGTTTAAAATTTACTCTAAATTCTAGTGGTCTGGTTTAATGTTTCTTACAGTATTATTCAGTGGTGGTCGTGTATTTGGTACCTGGGCCAGTGCGGGTTTAACTACTTAATCCACCATGACGTTATAATCATACAAGCCACCAAGAAAAAAAAACAATATATAACAAGAAGAGGGCGCTGCATAATTTAGAGATTACGCATCACTGTATTACTTGTAGACGTTTTTATTCTCTTGAGGGCAGAGGATGTCTGGTCAGCATCTGCGGTAGATGTGGGAATAGTCACGGCCAGGGTTGGATGGGGGATTTATTTCCGATATGTCTGAAACTGCTGGTCGAGGAGGGACAAGAACATTAATTGTTCCTGATCTTTAGATCGGTTCCTTATCTGGCAGATAAGATTTTCCAGAACACTGTTGTGTAGTTTCTTGAACTGTCTGCGTATCACTCTGTGCGCTGGCCCAGACATCCAATGATTCGTTCTGCAGTATTTAAAAAATATCAGCTGCGCCGCGTTACTGACATCCGTCATCTTGTCTACCGCGACAAATGGAGTTATATACTTTATAGTTGCTACGGCGCACACACAAACACTTTAAACAAATTATATGTATATATATATATATATATATTTATATATATATATATATATATATATATATATATATATATATATATATATATATATATAACGCACAGCTGTCTCAGACTCCCAGCACCCCCCAGCACCCCCTGCTGAGAACATGTTCCCGCGGCTATGGTTGCATTCACTGAAAACTGGAAAAACTTTTTTCATGCATATCATTTTTGTCAGCCTGTCGCGTCAAAACATTCGGGGCTAGAGAAAAATCATCTTGGGCTGAAGCCACGAATCCCCAGGCCAGGTGACGCCTCTGGTTCGGAGGGAAAAGAGAAATCAGATTCCCCTCGGTGCTTCGTTACAGGTGGGCGTCAGCGAACCAGAGTTATCAGGGCGGAGTCTCGGTCTGTTATTGATGTTCACAGCGGCCGACACGCCGAGTCAGACTGGAGCTGAAATGAACTGCCGTTAACCGTTTTCTCTCTTTTTTTTTTTTGGCTTCTGATATCGAAGCCTTGAAAAAAAAAAGAAACAACAAACCCAAGCAGCGGCCCGGAGGAAGCGGTTATCAGAACAAATGCAGCTGTTCCATCAAACAGCCGCAGCCGCGTGTTTTACAAAGCGGGGCGGAAAAAAAGTTTATTTTTTTATTTGTGAGAAAAGTACGGCGATTATTATTTTTGTTCCGTATACATGTTCTGCTTTTTAACATTTTGCTCTCCAGAAGCAGCGAACACCTGCTTTCAGCCAACGTTTGATCAAAACAAACAAATGAACCAAATATCTGTCTCAGTGTCTCATTTTTTTTTTGTTTTAATATATTTGCTTCAGCTCAGTTCAGACGTGATGCTCCATGACTTAACATCTAACCAAATAATGACTCGTAACATGTCATGTGCCGTTCATTTGTTGTTGTATTTACCTGAAGTTACGATCTGCTAAGAAGCAGAGGCTTTTATTTTGAAAGGATCTAAAAGGTAAAAACCATTTGTCTCTGTTTGTGTCTCTGAAGGCAGCAGGTCAGATGTGTGATAGAAGGAAGAAAACTTACTGGAGCGTTTCAGGAGGAAGTGAGCTGGAGTCAGAGTCTCTGATGGCTCTGGTGGTTTGTCGGCACGTGGGAAACGTTTTGCGTGCGTCCTTAAAGACACACTCGAGGTTCGAGGGGAAAAGCGACGAGAGCCCAGAGTAGTGCTGGGCGGTATACCGGTTCATACCGAATACCGGTGTTTATTTTTCTTATAATATGAATTTTTCATATACCGTAATACCGGTGAGTATGTACTGTAGCGTACACAACGTTGGGAACGCCGTGCGGCGGAACGTAAGTGCTGCAGAACATTGTTTGACAGGGGACTGTTTTGCAGTTGCACTGGAGGCACAACACGCTACTAGTTTATGGTTAAACGCCGATGGCTGCAAACAGAGAAAGTCCCGAAGTGGAAGCTCCAGAACGGCAACATGAGACTGAGGAACTTCTTCCTAAACGAGGAGCCGTGTCTGTCGTGTGGAAGTTCTTTGGATTTAAAAAAGACAACGTCCAACAAACTACAATAATCTGCAAATGTTGCCGAGCTAAAGTTGTAGCTGCGGGAGGCAACACCAGGCTGGTGTTGCCTCCCGCAGCTACAACTTTAGAACGTTGTTTAATTTGTGTAGTTAATGTTGATTTATTTCACAAAATATGTTTTTTCAAGTTGTTTGCAAAATTTGAAAAATAAGAGTTCTGTATTTTAACTGCAACTATCATCATTCTGATTCCTTCATTTAATTAGAATCACGAGTGCCACCTCTTTGTAAATAGTATCATTTTATGAGGCCATGCAAACCTGTATTAATATTAGTGCAGATATGAATGTTTTTCTACAATATTCACTCCTCGTGACAGTAAAATAGGTCATTCTAAACCAATTTACTGCAGCAATTCCTCTCGAAATGATTAGAAAATGTGGTTAACACCCAGTTGTGCCTTCAAAAAAAAAAAAAAAAAAATACAGTCATATTCAGTGAAACCGATATAATTTTGAAAAATACCGTGATATATATTTTTGGTCACACCGCCCAGCACTAGCCCAGTGAAGGATGCTGGCCCTGCAGCCAGAAATGGTTTCACCCCTTCAACGTTTGCTCGGAATCACGTGCACACACGCCGCATGTTCTCCGTGCGTCCCCGCCGTCATCCTCCCGGCGCCTCGCTGCTGCTCCAGCGCTGCATTGAGTCCCTGGGTGGCCCGTGCCCTTCTCTCGTTTCAAATGCACCTTTTGTCGTTGTTCTTCTGTCCTGGAAATAAAAAGAGGGCCCCCCCTCAACACTGTATGTGTGTTGGGGGGGAGGGGGGGGTGATGGATTGGAGGCAGAGAAAGCAACAGAGCGACAGAGGAGATATAGATGCGTGGAGGCGGGGGGGGGGGGGACGAAGCCGGGGGTCTCTCTTTTGTTGCGAGCGCAGTAAAAGCCCAGCAGGGGGAGCCGTCTTGACAATTTGTCAGAGACGCCACGCTCATTTTTCCCGGGACCACCTGGCTCCTCGCCGCTGTGGCAACGCCGGTCACCTACAGCAGAGCGATGGAGGCGGAGACAAAGGCCTCGGACCGACGCTGAGGCTCCTGATTCACCCAGACTACCTCTGGCTTTTACCTCCCCGCTGCTGCAGCTGCAACTGCTGCAGCTGCAGCAGTTGCAGCTGGAGCTGGAGCAGCGGGTTATCAGCCTTAAATCAGGTGATGGGAACATCCAGGCCCTTCCTCTCATACCTGGAGTGTTTCATCAAAGCGATAGACTCTATTCCTGCATTATTAGATATCTAATTCTCACTTTTGAGGGCAGTTTCTTCATGGTTGAAGGCAGGGCTGAGGGCCACATCAGCATCATGGTGGCCCTCGAAGGGCCAGATTGACAGCATGAATGTAACAAAATGAATGTAAATCAAAATATATTAAACTACTACTACTTTTTATATTGTTAAATAATGGATTCTGTATATATATATGTATTATTGTATGTATAATATGTATTATTATTTCTGTGTTTTCTGTCAAAATGCCGACGTAGATTAAACTCTTTCACGACTGACATCGCCTCATAACACAAAAGACATACTGTTTTTTTTTTCACCTTGAGGTACAAACTTGTATTTGATTTCTCGTTGATGAAACTTCCCTCCTTGTGCATCAATTTTTCTTTTCTTTGACATGTTGGGACTAGTTTGTAGAGGTTTTTCTCAAGTCCATCAGTTCTGAAAATCGTCTTGAGTTCTTGCTCGTGGTGATATACTGTTATCGTTGTGGGGAACGGCGAAATGCATTATGGGAGATGTAGTTTATTGTCAATATGTCAAAGTCAACTTTATTGTCAATTTTTCCAAATGTGCTAGACGTACAGAAGAATCGAAAAAAACGTTTCTCACTGTCCCACGGTGACAAGTATCAAATCAAACTTAAAATGTACAACAGTTAAGAAAAACAAGAACATTTCTGACACCAGTCTAACTAGTAAAGTGCAAAAGGATTCATTGCACGTATGTCGGATGGTAGTGTGTATATATATAAATGAAATGGTATAATGTGTGTCACACATCAGTTTTAATAAAATCTATCACAATAAAATCTATTACAGTTTAAAAATTCTATCACAGTATATATATTTTTATGTGCAGTAAAAAGTAGAAGCAGAAGGTTCTATGAGGCAGTAATGTGCAGCAGTAGTGCAAAAGAAAGTTATAGCAGCTGAAATGCTGTAAATATGTGTCACAGTTTTAAAAATCTATCACAGTATATACTTTCTTTTTAATGTACAGCATAAAGTAGCAATACGCGCTTTAAAGCGGCGTAAGCTTATTTTAAGTCTTAAAATATCGGTTTAAAATATAAGCCAATAGTGCACAAGCTCTCGAGGGCCACATAAAATGATGTGGGGGCCACATTTAGCCCGCGGGCCTTGTGTTTGACACATGTGGTTGAAGGTGACGTTTGGTGCCAGTTTAACAGCTGGGTGATGGGGGGGGGGGGACAAAGTCATCTCAAATGACTTCATGAGCTCATGTTTAGTTGCAGCGACTACAGAACCTTAAAAAAAAAAACAACTCGCATCCCTCCCAGACGTGAATCTTCTATCTCCCAAATTTCCCTCCATCCACCTACCAGGCCGCAACCCCGCAGGCGCCTCAACCTCCCGCCTCACGCAGCATCGGCCGATTAGCACATTACTGCAACAAAAGTATCTCCGAACAAAGTAGCCGGCGACCCGCGCGACCCCAGCCGCCGATGAGACGGCTAAACTTCCCGCCTTTCGCAACGATTTCCTCTCGGTTTGGCTCGGCGAGCCCGCGGCGCCGCGAGAGTCATAGCAGGGAGCCCACACACTGTTCCAGGAAAACAAACCTGAGCGGTGACTCACACCTTTTTTATATTTTTTTTACATTTCATTTGGAACAATTCGATACTGATTAGATAATGCCGGCGGCGAGCGCTTTCATGCTAGAGTGGCCCTGAAAGTGTTTTTAGCCGCAGCTGCGGCCCCCCAGTAGTGGTTGAGGTCAGCGCGGCGGGGGGAGGGAAGCGCTGACGTGGGCGGCCATCGCGGAGCTTTTTCGACCGCAGCCGGCTGCTGAATAATGATGGATGTTGCGTAACCGTCGCTGAGAGCAGACCAGAGATTTTTTTTTTCTTTTCTTTCTTTCTTTTTTTTTTTTTTTTCGGACTGCTGAGGTGATGTAATGTCTGTCTGAGTTGAGAGGTCGTATCAAAGAGCCGCCACCAGGAGGAGAGAGTGGGTCTGAGCTGGATGGATGTGAGGATGATGGAGCCTGATGTGGGCAGAGCTGAGAGAGCTGCAGCACGTCATCTTCTGTCACGTGTTCGCAGCTCCTGATCTTTAACACCTCTTTCTCCCCGAAATGTAGTTAATCCAAGTTGATTCATTTCAGTTTACTTGTAGGAACTGCATAGGATTGAATATCTTGGATTTAAAAAGACTTTTAAAAAAGTCTAGTAATAGAGAATAAATATGTTTGATTAAAAAAGAAATTACTGTATTGATCTTTTTTCTTCCTTCTGGAAACCAATATAACAAAAGCAACATACAGTGATCCCTTATTTTTCGCGGTTAATGGGGACCGGCGCCCCCCGGCGAAGATCAAAATCCGCAAATGGGAGCCAGAGCCCCCCGAGCCTAAATAATGTTTACAATATGTTTAAAAACTGTAAAAAAGTATTGAGGCACTGCAGCGAAACAAGACAAAGGCTCAACTGTGGTCTTTCTGTTACCTTCACAGCCTCTGGTCTCTGAACCGTAGTAAAGAAACCGCTGGTATTGTGCTATTTTTAGCTCGTAATTAGCGGCTAACACGCTAACAACAACAAAAGAAAAAGTCTGGTTTTCTCTGCATGGAACGAGCACTTTATTCTGGCACTGCAGGAACTTCTAACATCACACAGGTTGTATTGTTGGGCTCCTGTCGGTTAACAGAGAATGTAAATCTATACACGCTGGGCTGCTGTTGATGCTCACTACACTTTTCATTTAACCCCGTTTTCATTCTGCCATCCAACGACACACACACTACATTACCCATAAGGCTACACCATTACCCATAAGGCCACCTTCTTAAAGGGCCAGGCTGGCTCACAACATTTCTTCTCTGTGAGAGAACGCGCACAACATCCTGTGATGTTTCCACAATTTTTTCTTGATTTTTTTTTAATATTATATATTTCTGAAAAAAATGAGCAAATAACAAAAACCGCAGATCTTAAAGCACGAATTGGCGAGGGATCACTGTATAAAAAAAATTTAAACCTAAATTTAAAGGTGTCACGATTGGATATAAAAGGAGAAGTGGGTCTAGGCAAATATTCCAGAAACGTGTTCAGTTAAGTCAGTGCTTCTCAATTATTTTCTGCCTCTGCATAACACTGTATCCTTATTAACATTAGGAGAAATAAGAAAAAGAAATATAGATCAACTTATAACAAAGATTAACTTTATGAAAATAGGTTTTTAGTCTGTAAAGATTAAAGTGCATCAGTCCCACCGTAGTCACAGTGAAGCAGCGCTACATCAGCATCGTCATATTTCCTCGTCTTAACTTTCTACTGACTTTCGTTTGTCTCATTATCTCCGTCTTTCTTTTCATCGCTGTTAAATATTTTTCCGTGGTGGCCCTTGAGGGTTTGTTCACTTCATATCTCCTGCTCTGTGCTGCGTGCACACATGTCCGTGCAAAAAAACCCCGACACAATATAGCTAATACTCCCTGAACACCACTGTGACAATGTGAGAGCCACTGCCACCTACTGGAGTATATGTACAATTACACTTTATTGCAGTACGGCAACACAAAAAAAAAAAAAAAGAGAAGGACTGAGTTAAGTGATTTGATTGACTTTCTCCCCCCATGACCCCTGATAGGAAGAAGCAGATATGAAGGATGGATGGAGAGAATGAATCATTATTCTAGTTGTGAGAGTCCACTGACCGATAGAGTAACAGATTACAATTACCATATTTTTATGACACCGAGGCCCCGATCGCACACCTCCCCTTACCCGTTAATAGATCTGAGCGATTTTATCGATTCTGCGATATATATCGATATTTTATCGAGTATTGATTTTTCGGCCTCGAGTATCAATATTCTAAGCTTCTTCCAAAACCCCCGTGTCCCACCTTTAAAAGCTTGCAAGCAACAATTTGCACTGTTTAAATAAATGAAACTATTTTTCTCAACAAATCTTTTATTCATTTTGTCCAGCATTTGCAAGCTGCCTGTCAGCCATATAATGTGTAATTGATGCTTTCAGTTCAATCAATTCAAACAAAGTCATTGGAACACTCACAAGATGTCACCAAAATCACTTTGTCCCTTTAAAATCTTTCGGAAAATTATGTAAATGTATTGTAAGATGAATATCGTTATATATCGTATCGTGAGGCGAGTATCGTGTATCGTATCGCGAGATTAGTGTATTGCTACAGCCCTACCAGTTAACACTAGCTGCTACCCGCAAATTGTGGGTATAGGAACTAATGTAATCTTGTACTTCCCTAAAGCTGCTACCCATTAAGCCGACTCCCTCACTCACTTGTAGGTGTGGCAATTGGCGTGTCTTTTGCTCTTGCAGGTAGCGCAACCTGCTCTTAAAGGCAATGGCTACTGACGCACTGATTGGTTTAACAGGTGGAACGTCCGAACCACTCCTATGGATAATATAGCGGGTAGCGCAGGTGGGATAGCGGGTTTAGCAAGGTGGAAGATTGCGTTCTTTGCGGGGGAACGCCCCTCCCGCAACTGCTATCCCTTAATAGCGGCTTTAGCAGATCTGGCAGAAGATCAAGTCCTGAGAGTGTACTTTTGGAGTTGATGTGCTGAGTTTTATATGAACTTAATTTGGACCACATTTTCAGTCTCAAACACGTTCAAAAGGAACCGTTGGATCGTGTCCCGTTGTCTTGTCATGGAGTGTTTTTTTTTTTCCCTCTGTAGCATTTTTGTGCTTTCTCGTTTTTAGGTTTTCGTCTCCCGCCAATTACAAGTTAAAATCAAACGTCCATCTCTGTAATTCCAGCTCGTTAGTTCCGCTTCATTAGATCCGCAGACACTGTGGAAAATTCAGTTTCTCAGTCATGCTCGAGCACCCGTGGAAAGAAAATAAGAAATTCACGCCGCAAAGGTGTTGTCACCCCCCAAAACAAAGACAAAAGAAACGGTTTAACTGGTTGAAGGTTTGTTAGTCGCTGCCACCGCCGGGATGTTGCAGCAGATGAATCTGAGCGGTTGGAGCGTCTTTTTTCCCCCGACTAGGGTCAAAGTAGAGGTGGATGGACGTGAACCGGCCTCATCGCTGGGTCTACTGGTGCCCAGTTGGCATCAGCATAAAACTCATCATTGGTGCAGTATGTGGCAGGTTTCATACAGAAAAAAAAAGTTAAATTCATAGTAGAAGCAGTTTTTTTTTTAAGCATTTTTTTTTTTTAGCACGTTAGCTTCATTAACTCTCCCCCAGTCGTTCATTAATTTGACTCAGCCTAATTAGTTTGTTATTGCACCTTAAATGTTAGAATAGTATCCTGCTGCACAAAAAAAAAGAAAGAAACAAAAAAAAAAAAAAAGAAAAACTTGTCATGTTTTTCCTTCCTTACACCGGCCTCGGGGTCCGAGAAACCCAATTAAAACCTCACAATAACAGTTAATGAATAAATAAGCGCCTGGCTGTGGATGTCCTCCAAGCTTTTCAAGGATTTTATTTTACTCATCTGTTTCCTGACATTTACAGTAGCGCAGTAGCGGCCGTTATTGGAGCTTTTCTGGATTGATTTTCTGTGACTGGGCGCTTCTTTTCTTCCATATACTTTATTTCTTTATTTGAACTAGATTTTTTTAACAGAAGACCTAAATGCAAAACAGTTGAGAGAGGGAGGAGAAAGAAATTGGTGTATGTGATGGGATTCTGAGAAAAAAAAAAAAAATTTAAAAAAGCTTTTATTTGGTGCATTTCTCTTAATTATTTTTGTTAAAATTCGGGCCGACCCCACAGGCTGGGAAATGCACTCAGAGCCAGAATGGAAACATTTTAATTCCATCAACGTGAAGCCACTTTGAACGCATTCAGAACATTTATTTATTTTAATTTCTACCCCCCCCCCCCGCCAGCAGCATCAGGAGCAGACCTGCTCCATTAATGACGTCGCTGTGTTTTACGACGCTGCAGCTACAGAAGAGACACTTGTTGCGGCGGCGCACAAAGCGTCCTGGAGGGGAACTTGCTAATGTTTTCTCCTGCTGGGCCTTTAGTCAGAATTACAGCAGGATAAAAAAAAAAAAAAAGAAGCACAAAACACAAAAGGTTAATCACATTGGGAGACTCTGCTTCGGCTCTGGCCACCCACCTTCTCTCTCTCTCTCTGCTTGAATTCAAGCTGCATCATTGGCATAAAAGCTGGATGAACGTGGTGGAGCTCCTTTAAAAGCTGCTCTTAGTCCCTTTTCTTCTCTTCCCCCCATTTCTGTCGGTCTGAATTTACGTCCGTCTTAACGGCGTACACCGTGTCCATAAATGTATCATAAGCTTGCCCCCCCATCTGAGAGCGGTCTATGACCTCCGTATCTTCATTTCCTTGCATGCTTTAATGCCAGCAGGCGCATTACATCACGATTCAAGAGGTTATCTGTGAGCAGTGATGGGGGTTGCAGCAGCCTAAAGCATTGCTACAGGTTACCCCCTCCACCCCCCCATCACTCCCCCTGACTGCCACGTACGGCTGAGTTTTAATGAGTACAGCTTCTTTTCCCCGCGCTGTTTGGAAAGCGCTGCCTGGTTGCTGAGGGGAAATGATTTCTGAGTGTTGACCGTGCCTGCAGAGTTCTCAAACGTGTGCATGTGCGTTTCTGTTTCGCAGGGTGACGGGCCCGGCCGTGACCTTCAGAGTGAGACCCAACTCCCAGAACGTCAGCACCGCGGACGTGGCCGACGTGGCTGGTAGGTTTACACCCCTCCCCGGCTGGGTAACATGGTCCTCCTGCTGCACCTGAGGCCTCCAGTGAATATTTATTTTATTTTATTTTTTTTTAAATGTGTGACACCTCAGTGGCTTATCTTTTCTGTGTGTGTGTGTTCTGCCATACCCTCTCATGGTCTTAATCGGCAGTTAGTCTTTTTCTTTGCCCAAGCGAGCCACGCCGGTGGTAAAGGGTGAATCCCAATTCCTCCCTTAACCCTCGATCTCAACCCTCAATTTTAAAAATGCGTGCTCCCGCTAAGTGTAAGTGCTGTCCCGATTCTAAGAAAATCAAATTGAGGGACGAGTTTGAGGGCTGTATCGCCCTCAATATTGAGGTTCTCCGGCACCACCCTCTTCGAAAAGGATGGCGCCAAAAAAAGCGAGCTACAAATGTAGGTATTTTCATAGTTAGTAAAGATATAAATGTTATGAAACCATCTTACTGTCTTCGTTATATATATTTATATTATCTTATTCTTCTACGTCTTCTGCTCTTTCTTCTTCATCGTTGTCGTTTTCTTGACAGACTGGACGTAGCTTTGGTGTAAGGCCGCCCCCCACAGTCTGCACTCAAGGGGTGTCCCATTTCTAAGTCACGAGATAACCCTGACACTTACTTTGGAGGGCCAAGATTGAGGGTTAAAGGAGGAATTGGAATTGGCCCAAAGTATTCAATGCTGACCCACTTTGATGCAGGTTTATGCGATATAGATCCCAGTTATCGTCACTGCAATATCAGTATCACAAAGGGACGCTTTGGATGCCAATGAAATGTTTGGGCTCGTCAGCACACACAACATATAACCTCACATCAAAACAAAGTGTTAGTTCACACCAGACTACTCTACTGGAGGGGACCAGGTGCAGGGAAAGGGTGATCCAACCCGTCTCTGATTTGGTTCAGATCCGATTTGACCGTTCACATTCGCAACGACGAGCGTCCTCACGAGACCTCTGCAGCCCTCTGATGTCATGCAGACAAAACGGGTCAGCAAGGGGGCGCCTGCAGCCGCCATCGATGACATTAGACTGCAGAGGACAGTAAAGGACGCCCCCAGTCACACCTGTGCTGAGCTAACTAGTGTTGGAAAACTGTTTCTTAGGAAAAACAGGAGGATCTAGTCCTCTGACCATCTCACCTCAGTGCTGCTACCTGCATCTGTTTATGTAGTCATTTCATTCAGTCATTTGTGTCTCTCCTCTCTCTGTCCTCCATCCTCTCTCTGTCCTGTCTCTTCTCTCTTTTTCTTTCTTTACCCGGCTGGTCTTCATCAGGAAGGTCCCTCCATATGATCCAGGTCCTGATAAAGGTTTCTTCCTCTTAAAGTGGAGTTTTTCTTTGCCACTATTTGGCTTAAAGGTTTTTTTCTCCCACTGTGAGAGTTTTTTACCTGCCATTATCCTTGATTTGTATTTAGTATTATAATCTTTAGTTAATGATATTTGCTCGGGGGTCATGCTCTGGGTCTCTGTAAAGCGCCTGGAGACAGTTGACATTGTAACAGACACTATACAAATAAAATTGAATTGAATTGAATTGAAAAAGGAGATTGAACAGGCGATGTTAATGCTCGTCAACAATGGCGCTGGCATTGGAACTCATTTTATGTGTTTCACAAGGACTTACAGAGGACATCTGAAAACATTAAATTACGTCATGGAACCACATAGTTGGTCTGAAACTATGATAGACTATAATAATAACAAAGGTCCCATATTAGGCAGTTTTCTTCTCTGTTCATATTGATCAAGCATCACGATATCCGTTTTACTGTTGTGACTCAGAAACTCTCACGCAGCTTAAATCATCTTTTTGTGCGCCGTCTGGCCGCTCCCTCCCTCTGCTCCCCGCTCACTCTACCGAGAGGGGTGTTATTGCTTCAAAAGTGCTTATCGCTAAATCAGTCGTGCACCTGTTAAAGTAACAGTTTAAGACAATTTTGAGTCTTTTGGAAAGTCAGGAGAAGTGTAATGTGCCATTTTAATGTTTTTTCTTTGTTTGTTTTTATTGCGACACCTTGAAGTGGAGAAGACTCCCTCTAAATGACATGTTTCCAAGTGCTTTTTTGTTTTTTTTCTTCTTCAATAAAACTGTTTTTATGTTAGCTGCAGAACAGAGTGATAAACGCCAAACACTGAAGCATCTGTCTGCATGTTGCAAGTCCTGATGTCATTGTCATATTCATATTTTCTTAACGTCATACATAGAGCTGAGCGATTTTATCGATTCTGCGATATATATCGATATTTTATTGAGTATCGATTTTTCAGCCGCGGGTATCGATATTCTAAGCTTCTTTCAAAACCCCCGTGTCCCACCTTTAAAAGCTTGCAAGCTTTTAAAGCAAACAATTTGCACTGTTTAAATAAATGAAACTATTTTCCCACCTGGATGCTATGCTACCCGAGCTACACCCACTGCTAATGGAGCTAGCTCTGTTTCTACCTGGACTTCAATCACTACAATCAGGACCAGTTTCACTGTGGCCTGGGCCACAACCATTAGTAGCCCGGCCCTTATTTGGATAACCTCCAGTGAGCGATTTTATCAATTCTGCGATATATATCTATATTTTATCGAGTATCGATTTTTCAGCTGCGGGTATCAATATTCTATGCTTCTTTCAAAACCCCCGTGTCCCACCTTTAAAAGCTTGCAAACTTTTAAAGCAAACAATTTGCATTGTTTAAATAAATGAATCTATTTTTCTCAACATATTTGCAAGCTGCCTGTCAGCCATATAATGTGTAATTGATGCTTTCAGTTCAATTAATTCAAATAAAGTCATTGGAACACTCACAAGATGTCACCAAAATCACTTTGTCCCTTAAAAATATTTGTAAATGTATTGTAAGTTGAATATTGATATATATTGTATTGTGAGCCGAATATCGTGTATCGTATTGTATCATATCGTATCGTATCACGAGATTAGTGTATCGCTACAGACCTAGTCATACAGCCATACATGTTTTTTTTTATCCCCAGCTGCCCTCCTCTTCCTCATGCATCCTTGCGGACGCTGCAGAGGAAAGGCGGCCCAGAGCAGACGGCAGCTAACCGTTGCGTTCGGGGAGCGAGCCGGTTCATTAACGCCAAATGCAGATGTGAAGGATTTGATAATGCAAAAACGTTTTCTCACTGGAACGCACGTCCGTCCGACAAAAGCAAACTGCTTTTGGGAAACGAGGCAGCTAAGCAGCCAGCAGGATAATTTAACAAGACAACCAATTATGACTGGAGCGGTGCAGCTCTCCTCGGGTTTGCAGAGCTGAGTTTCAACTTAGCATTTATCTGTCCAGGCAAGAGCTCGCTGCTCTCCTGTTTTATTCCTTTGGGTCTCAGCACGCTGAAGAAAAACCCTAAAACGTGCACAACCCGTTCGGTGCCAAACTGCCTTTCTCTTGCCCGCCGTTGTCCCGCTTGTTTATACCTTCAACAGTTTCTCACAGTCGTGTTGCTCCCCAAACTTTTCAGGAGGATGTGGATCTCATTAAGGAAGTGAAAATGCTCCCGAGCCCTTAATTACAGCCCGACTCGCCTCTGCTACTTTAATCTTTCTCCACCTCGCGTTCAGTCGCGCATGTCTCGGGCTGATTGCAAGACACGTGCGGGAGTGAAATAAAACAAGAATCACCAGCTCTTAAGGTGTCAGAAAGATGTACTTACAATCAGGTGGGCTGTGAGCGGTTAACCAACTTCAGATTCTTTTTATTTATTTATCTCCTCTGAGGTTTTTCTGGGCTGCTCGAGCAGTCTAATCAGACGGTATTCACCTTTTCCACGTCTTACGCTAAGCACCTCGGGAAGTGTTTGCATTCTCGTTCCTCTTTGGTGTGTTTTCCACCATCTTTGTCTGCAGAGCTTTTATTTTTTTAGCTCTCTAAAGTTGGACTCAGATCCCTACAACATGTTTTATTGGGTCAAAACCAGTGACCTGACGCTCCTCTCAGCTTCCCCTCAACCTTTAATGCTATCCAACATCCCGCAGCCTGATGCCGCCACCACCGTGCTTCACCACTGATGATTTACAACGGAGAATCAAGATGGCTGCCGTGGAGCAGTCACACAGTTCGGCAGGTCCTGTGTGTCTCCCGCAAAACACACTAAAAACCTCAAGGGACTACGGATTTTACCATCAGCCCATCTGCTACTTGCTTGTGCTACTCTTTACTTGTTGCTGTGTCAAAAGTTTCCACGAGAAAGGGATAAAAACAACGAACAAGTCTTCCGTCTAGTATTGGGGAGCCAACATCTCCTTTACTCTACTAGATGAGGGCCACGCAAGGCCACCCCCTGATAAACATGAACTGTTATTGTCATTGAAACCTCTCTTGAGAGCTGCACACCTTCTGTTCATCCTGCTCCTTGCTGGCGATGTTGAAATAAACCCAACAACAGAACACAAACCACCTGGATGCTATGCTACCTGAGCTACACCTACTGCTAATGGAGCTAGCTCTGTTTCTACCTGGACTCCAATCACTACTATCAGGACCAGTTTCACTGTGGCCTGGGCCACAACCATTAGTAGCCCGGCCCTTATTTGGGTTACCTCCAGTTTTACCTGGTCTGCCTCAACAACTACAACTACCTGGGCTTTAACCACAGCTACCAGGGCTGCAACCAGAGCTAGCCAGGCCTCAACCAGAGCTACCAGACGAAAACAGTTAGCTGGGCCTCAACCACAGCTACCACAGCAACAACAGTTAGCTAGGCCTCAACCACAGCCACTGGGGCTACAGCCACAGTCAGCCGGCCCTTTACCACAGCTACCTGGTCTACAATCACCGCTAGCTGGGCTTCAACCACAGCTACAAGAGCTACAACCACAGCTAGCCGGGCCTTAACCACAGCTGGCTGGGCTACAACCACAGCTAGCCGGGCCTCAACCACAGCTTGCTGGGCTAAATGTTCATTAATATACAATTTCCCTCTACACTAAATAAACTGATTAAATTAAATTAAATATTGCAGGGCCTAACGCATCACGCTGTTTTTTTTTTTTTTATCAGACCGGAGGATGGTTTTATTCAGTTTGAGAGCCCTTTAACTGACACAAGTCACACAAGGGTTTCAGAGACTTGCAAAAGAGTATGCTTTGACACTGGCCGTGCTACAGTAAAATCTGTGCTGGTTTGGTCTGAATTTTTTCCAACAGTCCCGGGAAAAGTCCAGATCTTCTTGATTGTACTAAAGATCCTGTCAGATCTTCCTGTGGTGTGTGTGAGGTGTTTAAAGTGATGGGATCTACCCAGAAGAGAGTGGAGCTGCACCAGCCTCGTGATGTTCAGTCAGAAAGCCGTCTGATGAAAACTGGCTTCATTTCATGAAGCTGGTGGAAGAGAGTGTTTTTTTTTTTTTCAAAAGTGGCCTCATGTCACCTCTAACTTGCCGTGGAGCATCCAGTCCCTTGTGTTCATCCAAACCTTTTTGCAACCTTTAAATATAAAAAGAAAAAGTTGCTATTTGCTGACTAAAGTCAACGAATGCAGAGGAAGTGAAAGCGTGGCCCATCGATACCATTGATCGTCGATCACGATGACTCACAAAAAGAAATGAAGGCAGAACAGTGACGTGCACGTCCAAAGCAGAACAGTGACGTGCACGTCCGCTTGCTCGTCTCCACCTTTCAGTTTGTGCAGAAAGCGAGGACTCCTCTGTGATTCTCTTTCAAGATCCTTCAAATGAAAGCGAACGCGGTTCTTTAAAAGCAGAGGTGCTCTGCAAAGATCTACAGAGAAATCCAGCGTTGAGGACACTGAGCGTGCACGTGTGCACGCGTGAGTGCACGTGTGTGTGTGTGAGAGAGAATTACACCAGAGGAATATCAGGAAAGACTTCTCTCCCTGGACTGACAGCTCGGCTAATGGCAAACATTCCCTCTTTCTTTATTCCCCCACTTCATCAACACCCCCGCCTCATTACCGTGAGTCACACTCCAGCCTGTTCACCACGTGCACGCACGCACACACGGACGCACACACGGACAGTCGCACCAGCTCCAGCTCACCTGCACCGGGAAATTGGACCTGTCAAAATAACTTACACAAGTAGCTCACCATCCAATTTTTTCTTTTTTCTTCTCATCCCTGGCTGATAATTGCAACCCACTTCCTCAATTTACACACACACATATACACACACACATATACACACACGTGCCCGCTCTTTTCCTGATCATGCACCCGCCTCTCCCCAGTTTTTGAGTGCTAAGGCCGCCGCTCCCGGTGGCTCCGCGGGGTCACGAACGACGTGAACGCAAACGTTTGACAGAGCGTTCTGGAAATCAAACACGGGGGGAGGGGCCTCTTGACTGAAGTGCATCAGCGTGGGCGGGACATCTTTAAAGTGCCATTCGTCATATTCAACTACAATATCAATCCATCCCTCCAGCCCCCCCCCCTCAGCTGGGTTTATAGCGCTTTTCTGAGACATTAAGCTTTACGCGGCCGTTGTAATGATGTGGTTTTATCATCATTTATGGGAGCTGAGACAGAACTGGAGGTCCATCTGTGCCGACAAAACCTGTGATGGATGTGCAGAAAGGAGGTTTCAAACGATTTCATTAAATCCTTAAGTCAGTGATTCCCAAAGTGTGGGCCGCGGCCCCCTGGTGGGCCGTTGTGGTACTGCAGGGGGGCCATGAGAGGTCATTAAAATTAAACAAATGTGTTTTAAATCCTCGATCTTTTTAAAATATGTTTTTAATTGCTGTAAAATATTCTTGACATGATTAAAAAAACATTAAGAAGTAATAAAACAAACCAGTTAAGTGTTATTCTACTGTCGTCTTAACTTAATATGACAAGTGTCACCTTTTTTGTTGACCCCTTACATTTATATCGGATCATGGTTCCTTGTCCTGTATGTTGATTGTCTCTAAAATTGTTATAAGTACACCTCTGGATAACATTGTATCAGCATTCAGGGAAATGAAAAAAAAAGAAATATAGATCAACATGCAACAAAGAATAACTTTATTAAAATAGTTTTTTAGTCTGTAAAGATATAAAGTGCATCAATCCCACTGTAGTCACAGTGAAACCAAGCGCTACATCAGCATCGTCAGATTTCCTCGTCTTAACTTTCTGCTGACTTTCGTTTGTCTCATTATCTCCGTCTTTCTTTTCATCCCTCTTAAATATTTTTCCGAGGTATCTCTTGAGGGTTTGTTCTTCCTCATATCTCCTGCTCTGTGCTGTGTGCGCGCATATCCGTGCAAAAAACCCAATACGATATAGCTAATACTCGCTGTACACACTGTGACAATGAGAGCGCCACTGCCCCCTACTGGAGGATATGTGTAATTACACTTTATTCCAGTACGGCAAAAAAAAAAAAAAAAAAGGCACACATGCCCCCCCCCGGCATCCCACCATGCCCCCCAAAGGGGTCCCACCCCACTATTTGAGAAGGACTGACTTAAATGTCCTACTTTTGTGAGCTTTTTAATGCTGAATTAAATGCAATTACACAAGAGCCGTTTCCTTATCGACGGCTCACTTTGCTGCATCTGATGCTCTTATTTAAAGCAGATCACGCCGTTCTGACTGAAGCCTTGCAGGCGTTCACTTGAAATCCAATCACCCCCCCCTTCCCCCCAGAGGCCAAAAGGTCCAGTTAATGCGGCCGGCCAGTCCTGGCGTTGTATTTTAAGAAGCCTCGTTACCGCTCCTGTCACGCACATCCGCCCATTGTTAGGGGCTCCGGGGCCACCGGGGGGGCCGTTGTCAAACGTGGGGGTGGATGTCAAGATGGTGGGCAGCGAGGCGGTGACCCCCATTGTCCAGCCGAGGGTGAGCGGAGGACCCAGGGGCTACTTCCAGTGGTGCGGCACGGCCGTGAGAACGGGACCCCGTGAATAGGGCCAGGGTCAGGGTCAGGACAGCAGGCGGCTCAATTAGCACTCAGAGCAGGAGGAGAGCAGCTGAGACGGCCTCATCCCTCCTCCGTCTGCTCGTTTCACTTCTACTTTCTTTTTTTCTTTTTTTTTTTATAAATGCCACCAGCAGTTGTTCTTGAATACATGCTAATGAAGCCTCGCCGTGTGGAGACGGTTACTCACGAACGCAACGAAATCCGTCCTCTCTGGAGGTCGGAGACCGTCAGCGGCTCCTGGCGCTGCATTTCAAGTTAAACCCTTGTTTTTTTTTTCTTTTTCCACAGTGGCTGGTTGCGGAAAAATGACCCCCCCCCCCCCCCCCCCCCACCCCCCCCCTCAGCGAGTACATAAGTCATCTGCCAACTCACCAAAGAAATACCCGTATGAGTCCATCAGTGTTGGATGCTAGGTGTTAAATACTGTCACAAAACTACAGGTGTTGTCTTTTCATAACGTTTAGGGACTTTTATCCTCTCTGATGCTGATAAATTTCACAAAACTGACTCTCTTTAGGACAGTGGTGCGCAAACTGTGGTACGCCCTCTGGTGGTTCTTGGGGGAACGTCATGACTTTCCACATTTTTTCCACATTTTCACTTTGAAAAAAAAAAATCGGAAACATACAGTGCATTTTGAATACAACAATTCGAACGAAATGTGTAGCTTGACATAATTAAAATTGTCTTATAAAAGATATTTGTTCCATATTCAGTTGCAGTGCAGATGTGATAACTTTTGAGTGTGTTTATTTTGCTCTGTATGAGAGTATGAGTACGTGAGATTTGTTGGACAGAATTGTAAATGTCTGATTCAGTAAAGTAACAATTCAGGTAATAAATACACTGCAAAAAAAAAAGGGGGGGGGTCTTAAAACAAGATAAAAATACTACAACTAAGGAAAAAGACTTAAAATAAAAAGTAATTATTAAAACAAGAAAAAATATCCAATGCTTCTGAATGTAAGTTTTTTTTTTCTTGGTAAGAACCAAATAATTTGCAGTGTAACCACAATATGGAATAAACATCTCTGTGAATTTAAAGGTATTTGAGAAGGCATATATGGTTATATTTTAAAATTGGTCATCATGGTGGTACGATTTCTCAGGTGGTACCAGTATTAAAAGTTTGAGAACCACTGCTTTAGGGTTCAGATCAGCTGTGTCTGGACGCCTGAGTCAGTGTCAGATGCTGGAAGTTTCTTCCACAGAGGCGTCGTCCTGCATCGGGGCAGCCTCCCTCCTCTCCTCGGCTTCTTGTCTCCTAGTTTCCTTCCGTCTGAGTGGATTAGCATAGATCTGGCGCGCTGACAGAAGTGACCTTCACTGCGAGCTAAACACTTGTCAAAATGCCAAATGTAATTACTGAGCTCTTTAGGTCAAAGTGATGCGTTTCGTCCACCTCACTTCGCCCCGTTATCGATGCGCGGGTCCCTCGGCCCTCGCGCCGCTGCCTCCTGCGTGCACCGGTGTGTCGTGGCGAAACGAGGAAGTGTACCTGTAATTACGGCTAAGTAATATGTTCAAACTGCGCCTGGCCGCGTCGCTGGATGTCTTTCTGTGACTTTGTCGACCCGCACGCTCTCAGATCCTGTGATTATAGACAATTCAAACTTATTTCAGAGCCGCATTTCAAAGGTCATCGACGCCATTATCGTTCCTCTGCAGAGTGCATGCTGGGAAATTGTCAACTCTGTTATGCTGACTGGATATCGTCTCTCAGGGGAGCCTTGTCTTGTATTTGTATTGACTGTCGACAATGAAAACGGATGACTTCAAACTTTTTTTTTGTTAATACTCTTTGAGTAAAACGACTCTGTGAATTCTGCGGAAAAGCGCCGCTGCACGGAGAAATATTTCACGGAGACGTCCGACGAGCCCGTCCACGTGTGCTGTCATTTTTAACCCCGCCGACTGATTTTGTGTCATCGCGGTCGTTGTGTGGAACTCCTGTAATTGCTCCCATCGATTGGCCGGCGCGGCCGCTCTGGAGATGGCGCCGGCATCGGGATCCGTCCAGCCCCCCCCCCCCCCCCCCCCCCCATGCCCCGCAGGAACTGGCAAATCCATTTCAGTTAGCTTCATTTCAGCTCGCGCTGCTAATCGGTTCCCATCGCACGCTTGAGGGCGTATCGATCCGAGAAGTTTCCCCTCACCTGTTGCCCGAAGAGAGGACTCAACTTAAGGGGGAGGTGGGGGAGGGAGGGGCGCCACGCTGTACTCTTTATCTCTTTGCCCACTGAAATGACGCACCCCCCTCCATCTGCTGGTCCAGAGTCAGCTGTGGTTGTTTTTTTGGTGGGACTTAAGAGAACAGGTACGCGGCCAACCTCTGGAGCTCAGCCGGCGTCTGTGATCCCACCGTCGAGGGGGGGGGAGGGCCACAGGTGTTGCGCCGAGCTCGAGTTTGCCCCAGCGGTGGGACGCGCTCCTCCAGCCAACCTCGCAGCCGCCCTGCCAACTCGCCCCGCCAGCCAGGCGGCCTGATTTCCCCCGGCACTGGTGCCGGCCCGCTGGTGCCGGCCCGCTGGCGCCGCCGGCTCTCCTCTCCCGCACCTGGCACGGCGTCCGGCGAGCTGGCCTCCGGCTCCTGACGCTCGTCGCTCGGTCGGTGAAGCCTCGGCCAGATGGCCTCCTCTCAGCTCCCCGTCATTCCATCAGCCGCGGAGCCGAAGGAGTCGGCCCTCTGCCGAACGGCGCCGGCGCCATTTGCGCCGCCGCAGCTTCCACACCTTCCTAATGATGATTTGTGCTGTTTGTGTAACTCTGAGATGGTGGAAGAGGTTTTCTCACCACCAGGCACTGCGCACACCTAGAACCAACACCGCTTTTTTTTCTTCTTTTAATTGAAATGTGCGCAGGCCCGTAATAGCGCCATCTTTTACATTTAAAATGACGGGACTGTGTCAAGGTGCCTCATGGCTTCATATTTTATTTATCATTTAATTTAAATCCTCCTGAATTTCCTATAATTTATGTCATCTTAACTTTGTAATCCCAACTGAAATAGAGAACAAGCCCGGTCCTTTGCAAAACTTGTTAGCACTGAGGTTGAATAATTTAATATACATTTTTAAGCTGCAATGGATGAGAGTGAAGTCATCTCTTGGAATTTTCTTAATATCCTCACATTTAATCAACCTGTCTGTCTGATGACTTCTCCTAATTATCAATTTTTCATCTTGCAGGTTTTTTTTGTCTCGTTTTTAAGTTCCCTCTGCCAGAAATTATGACATATTGTCCGAATAATCTCACAAAATTACAGTCTCTGAAATATTAAGAAATTTAAAAGCACTGGGGAGCATGAAGACGGCGAGGACGGTTTCTTTCAGGGGTTGTCGCTTCCTGAGATCTTCGCATTGCTGTTAACTCACAGCAACCGGCTGGTACGTGTGATGCAACGTTAGCAACTTTTAGAGGCCGTTCCCGCTCTGGCGCGTTCACGTTCCACGGCAGTTTTCCCGTGATGCAAACGCGACGCAGCCGTCGTTGAGATCGTGTACGGCAGCGGTCCCCAATCTTGGATGTCGGGCAATTAGAGGTGGGCGGATCGATCCAAACATCGATAATATCGATACCAACGCTGGTATTGATATCGAACGATACTCATGTGAAAAGATCGATACTCAAGTTTTTTTTTTCTTTTCTTTTAATTTCTTTCCAACAGAAAGTATCAGGTAGATAAGAGTGGTCATCTTCAACATCAACTCATATTAACTTTCAAAGTACAGTGGTACCTCTACTTACGAAATTAACTGGTTCTGGAAGTAGTTTCGTAACCTTAAAATTTCGTAAGTAGAGACGCGTTTTCCATGTAAATGCCCTAATCCGTTCCAAGACCCCCAAAATTCAAACATACAATGACAAAAACCTGTAAGAAATACGTGTTAGAACTAGAAAAACACTCGGAGAGCGCAGACCTCCACCAAGCGCAACAATTATCGAAAAATTGAAAGTGATCCAGAATCCAGGATTTCTCCCGGATCACACCCAAATTTAAATCAGTTCTTCCTTTTCACATTTCCAACAACTCCTGAAAATTTAATCAAAATCCATCCATAACTTTTTGAGTTATCTTGAACACAAACAGACAAACAGACAGATAAACGCAGGCAAAAACATAACCTCCTTGGTGGAGGTAATAATTGTTCATTTACCTTGGTTGCTGGGTTACGCTCATACAGCCAATGGGATGCCAGGAATATGCTAAGTGATAGCCGGTGGCAGAGCAGCTCGGACGCACCGCTTTCAAACCGAGATACAGAGCAGCTACAAGTATGTTTATGTTCAGTAAACTCTGGGAGCTGCGAGTAGCAGCGCGAACTGTATTTTTGCCTTTCGTTTCCTGAAATTTCTTTCATAACAAGAGGCAATATTTTCCTGCTGAGGCGTTTCGTAACCTGAAAATTTCGTATGTAGAGACATTTGTAAGTAGAGGTACCACTGTACATGTTATTGGAGGCAACTAAAAAAATATAGCTAAGATGGTTAATATAGTTAGTTGAAATAACCCAGTACATGTTATGTATCCCAGTGAAAGGTGTTATCTAAGATAAATTAACATTAGATAATCCTCTATTTATCCCACAACGGGGAAATTTTAAGAATTAAAGCAACAGCAAAGTGCACACAGTGCAAAACAAAATGACACGTGTATTGAAAGATATAATATAAAAGGTGGGCTAGAAAAAATATTGTAAACAGAAACTCAACTCCAAGTAATATTTACACAAAAATGTTGACGAAATAAAGTTTGATGAAATTCTAATCTTCAAAATAATCCAATGACAAAAATCTCAAAAATTCATGACAGATTAAACTTAATATGAAAATATATCGGTATTGGTATTGGTATCGGCGATACTGGCCCTGTATTTACTTGGTATTGGATTGATACCGAAATTCCCAGTATCACCCAGCTCCAGTAGAAGTCCGGCAGAAGAAATTGGCAGCCTCCAAGTCGGCGCGACTTCACATAGTCGCCTCAAAACCGGATGCTTAAGCGACACTAGAAAGCCCTGAATGCAGCGGCGACGACAGGCGTCGACCGGCGCTGCCACCCAGCGTTGGTTCGGTAGCAGTGGACCCGCCTCATGAGGTGAACGGGTACGTCTGTGCCTCCATCTTCCGGCTCGCTCCTTCACCAGATGCCGCTCTGTGCAGACTCAACTCATCTGGCAAACTAGATGCCGGGATGTTTCAGCGTGCACTGATAGAAGCGGTAAGTGATTTTGCATCGCGCCCCGGTGCACCATGGGAGACATTCCCTTCAAACCTGAGTGGAGCTCAGACTTTCAGGACCGTTTTGTCCTCTGCCGCAGTTCCAGCGGTGTCCCGACTGAAGCCGCCTGTTGCTCGCCGTCTCGGCTTCTCGGGGAGGCTGTCTGGCTCAGGCTACTCACTTCTAGCCATCTTCAAGATCCCTGATGAGATGCAAAGGCAGTCAGCTGGATTGATTGGCCCCTCTTGAGCATGCAGACCTTGATTGCAGCCGCACTCAAGTGCACCCCCCCCATCCCCTCAATTTTTCACTCTCAGCCCCCTTTTCAGTCTGGCTCTCTCTTTTTTTTTTCCCCTATGATTTCTTTCACCTACGAAGAGAGACTTGATGAGGGAAAGCTGCATGGGAGAGAGCTGAATTAGGAACAAAGGCTTAGCTTTGTGGGCTCCCGCCTGCGCCGGAGAAAGAACAAGGTGAGGATGGGAGACGCCTGTTAAGGAGTGGCTGGAGATGAATCCGGAATCACAATTAGAACTTTGAAGTGGGAGAAAACGGATCAATATTTCAGGAGCTTGGCTGCGATACAGCTGATGGTATACAGAAATTTCAAGCTGGGCGTGTGCGTCCTCGTCTTCCTGATGCTGCGTCGACGCTCGTTAAGCCCGACACACTCTCGAGCTCTTTGTCTTTCCAGGTGAATTATGCTAATCCACGTGAATCTGCGTTCCGTGCCGCCACAGATTCAACGCTCGGAGGTGCACGAAGAATGTCATTGCTCGTGCACAACCACCTTGTTTCTGGCTTCACACATACATCCTAATGCAACCCTCAGTGGCTAAAATCATTCTCAGTAATAGGGATGGGAATTGATAAGATTTTTCCAATTCCGATTCCATTATCGATACTGTTTAACGATTCGATTCTTTATCGATTCTCTTATCAATTCTAATTTGGGGAAAAAGGAGAACAAACCGTTTTATTAGCATCAATTTTTTTTACTTAGAAGTCACGACCTTACAAACTCAACAGCGAGGTCAAAAGAGGCCCAAAGCCTAGATAACGTGTTAACTGTTGTAATATGTAACTGCACAAATACACAAGAATGTGGAACATTTTACTAACAGATTTTTCCTAATAGAAATGAAAAAATTCTCCCTTTTAAAAGGATATATGAGCTCACTAAGCACTCAAAATAATATTAAAGAAAGATAAATACTATCAAATACAACAGAACAGTGCATAGTACAAATCTGCAAATACTATGAAGAATTAACAATTCTTTTGCAGAAAAATAATCATGTCTTCCAGCCTCTGAACCAGCCAGACTTCTCTCTCTCATCACGGTCATCTTCTAAATGTAATGCAGAAGGCATTCGTTTAATAGCATAGCGTTAATGTTATAGCGTGTTTTACAAAGAAGCACATAGGCAGTGGGATAGCTACTTACCAGAGTTGCTAGAGGTGATCTTAGCTTGGCTACTGCTGCTGGGTTGAGATCCATCAGTCCGAAGCATCAAAAACACGACACTCGTTATCTCATGTTGTGTGCGCAAATGTTTCTGCATGTTAGCTGTGTTCCCTCCCGACGCTGTTATCTCTACTTTACAATGACTGCAAGTTGCCTTGTTGCCATCTTTCTTTGGTGAAGTGAAGCCAAACTTTGAAGCGTTTGAACCTGGTGGGCGCCATTGTTGTTCACAACTCCAATGTGCGTGCTAAACCGACGTAACTTAATCACGTAAGTGCTTTCTGGAAATGACTGTGCGTAATTTGCGTAAATTACGTGATATCCATGCTGATTGGAATCGATAAGAGAATAGCTAGATAAACTGCCAAACAATTCCATGGAATTGAAACACATGGAACCGGTTCTCTACAGGAACCAGTTCCCAACACTACCCAGTTATAGTGTTTTTATTTCTTTTCTAGATAAAGCAACAAACGTCGGTGTCCTCGGCCACATGCTCATTCATGTGTTATAAACGCACGCTTCACACAGTCACACACTCGCCATCAAGATACCAGTTAGAACTGCAGACAAACGGTTAATCCGCCGCTGATAAGGAAACCTGAATTTCTTTGCTGTACATTCGTCCTTTTGTTGGTTACTGATTAACAGAAGTTTCTTTAAAAACCTAAACACCACACAGATCACAACACAGACACACCAGCTCCCCTTTCAGCTGTTTATTCGCCGTCGCTAGGCTTTGGGGCGGAGTCTGGACCGTGCCCATTTTTAAAACTGGAGCTACTGCTTTACACGACCCCCTTTAGTAACTGTCGTATAAAATTACCAATCATTGATGGAGGTTCTAGTGATGTAGTTGCACAACACTTAAAAAGGCACTTGACAATCTGACGAGGGAGCAAGTGGATTTAATCTCCATTTGTATCCAAGCAGAGATGGTCAGGTAACTCACAGACAGGCGTACGAGACAGCCGTCGTCAGTACAAGACAATCAGCAGAGAAATGTAGTTACTCTTAAACACTGTTTTTCAATACTTTAATCCTTGAGCTAATTTCTCCCGACAGCTACGTGTCCCAAAAATCATGCGATGGCGCCTGAGCAATATCCCACACTGGATTAGATATTCCACATTAGATATTGATCTCACTCGATCAACAGGCCATGCTGACCTGACCCTATTTTAATACAATAGTACCCCCTTTTTGTTTTTGGACTAAAAGCTAAAAAGGGGATAAGCGAGGCGCAGGCTACTAAGGTGACCCCCTCCAGCAGCCAAACACCCGTCCCCACTATGTGCACGAATGGTTGGATCCCATTGGAATTGGTGGATTGATTGAATTTTGAGTTTGAATTTTGAATTTTTTTTGTTTAATTTGGATTGCCAGATCCCCAAAAATAAGAGGAACAGCAAAAGACCCCTTGGAGGCTAACAACTGTAGCCTACAGCTAAAGAAAACCCATTGGGAAACTAGAAAAGCAGACCTCTGCCAAGCGATTTACAGATTGCGATAAAACCCGCGTTCTGGATCAGATCCGGATCAGATCTGGATCAGCCTTTGAAATTTGATTGAGGTTCCCATTGTCAATCCCTGAGTCAAATTTCATGAGTTTTGGGCAATAATTAACGGAAATATTGAGAAACAACATTTTTGGCCCCATTGACCGCAATGTTATCGAAAATTTGAAAATGATCCAGAATCCAGGATTTTCTCCGAATCACACCCAAAATGAAATCAGTTTTTCCTTTTCACATTTTCCGACAACTCCTGAAAATTTCATCAAAATCCATCCATAACTTTTTGAGTTATCTTGTACACAGATAAACGCTGGCAGAAACATTACCTCCTTCGTGGAGGTAATAAAGGCCAAAATTTCTATCTAACCAGACCATTGAATGACCAGTACTCAATCATCAGGAGCAGAAAATACAGCAGACACTGGGTGGATAAAACAGTGGGGAAGCTGGGTAATTCTGCCCTCATCTGAGTCTGTGATGTCACAGTACCCTGCTAACCTGAATGGCTCACTGAATGACATTTTCAGATCGGGGCGGTCCCAGACAAGGCGACCGAGGTTTCATTGCGTGTCTTCTTTCAGTGATTAATGATTCGTGCTGGATCAATTTTTATTTACAGTGAAGCAATAATCACAAATGAGGTCCAAGAACATGACATAGTTCACAGCAGGAACAGATGAAGTTCACGCCGCAGGAGCGAAGGTTCGCTGTCGTTCCGTCTCTTATTTAGCGATGCCTCATTTTCTCTTGTCGTTACCATCTTGAGTCTCTTCGTTGCTGCTTTGAGTCCCTTTATAGTACAAGTGCAATGAAATACAGTCATATTCTATGTAATTAACTTTATTTGTATTCACGGACAGTGACGGAGCTTCATAAAAAGCAGCCCGGCGAAGGAAACCAATGATTTGCATCAGATAACCGGGTCCTAAGCTCCTGCCGGCCCCCTTTGGTTTTCACCTGAGGTTGCTTGTCTGCATGCTGGGTAAAATATGTTCCCGTACGTCCACGATGCTTTCATCCCCGGTTTTAAAGCGCCGGAGCAACTCTTGTGATGCAGAGTGGAGGGCTTGATGAGTGGTTGATATCTGCAGACGGGTTTGCTTTAATTCAATCTGCAAAGTGGACAAAATATTTGGTTTTCCATTAGTGGAGCCGATGCAACAGGATTTAACTGTTCAGCGATGCTCGTAAATATTTAAAGTGTCCCCGGATGACACTTTACACTGCTTCTCCGAGCAGGATTTAGCCTGGTCAGAGTATAAGACGATGTCCCGTGAAGTCTTTAAAGGAGGCTGTTTATCTGGTTCTGTGGCTTCAGTATTTGGGATCGTAACGCAGGTGTTACAATAAGACGAGGTGTTTACTCGTTGGTGTGAAACTCATTTCTTGCACCTTGTTTTCCATTTGTCTGTCTCTGTGAAAGGACAGGTTGAAATGTCCCTCTCCGTGTTCGTCTCTCCGCTGTTGTTTCATGTGGAGGAGAAACGAGACAAAGGCAGCTGAGAGCTTCAGAGGCTGTGGTGACATTTGGTGCTCCGTATCTTCAAAGACCAGACCCTCTTTTGTAGTTTTTCTTCTTCTTTTTTTGTATAATTAATGTAGCCCTTCCTGCGGATTTTTCTCTTCCTTTTTTTTTTTTTTGAGCCGGATTAGAACGGCGTATTGAGGAGGTGCACCTTAATTTTCAATTTGCATTCTTTGTACTTCAGACTTCAACTGCTGACGAGATTTCTCCAGCTGAGAGTGCTGTGGAGATGAGAGGGTCGGGGTGGGCTGCCGCGGCGGTCGTGTGATGAAACGTCGGTCTGCAACAGGACGGAAGAAGCTGCCAGACGCCGACAGTGTACGTGATTGTTCAGGCAGTTATCTATTATTGCTCTTCTGGGAAATTTAACTCGGTTCAGTTTAACTAAATGCCCGAATTTGTATGTGGAACCATGAATGCAAACATTAGGGGCATTTTTCAAACTTGAGACATAGATGTATGAGACGTCTCATTTACCTGAATCATATATTCGTCTTTTACTTTGTGGACCTCAGGGTGGCCGGTTCCACTGACACATTAGAAATCGTAGATTTTACATTTTTGTTCCGTGGGGTTTGCGACATGCCTAAACCCGGTTCGTAGAGGAAAGGATGGTTGATCAAAATTGCTTATTTAATGCATGCCTTCTCAAATAGTGGGGAGCGACCCCTTCGGGGGGGCATGGTGCGATGCCAGGGGGGCGCGTGTGACCCCGGGGAACATGCTTTTTCTTTTTTGTTGTGCTGGAATAAAGTGTAATTACACCTCCACTACAGTAGGGGGTAGGGGTGCTCTCATTGTCACAGTGTGCAGCAGGGAGTATTAGCTATATTGTGTCATGTTTTTTTTGCACGCATGCAGCCCAGAGCAGGAGATATGAAGTGAACAAACCCTCAAGAGACACCACAGAAAAATATTAAACAGGGATGAAAAGAAAGACGGAGAGAGACGGAGATAATGAGACACACAAAAGTCAGCAGAAAGTTAAGAAAAAGCAATATGACGATGCTGATGTAGCGCTTGGCTTCACTGTGACTACGGTGGGATTGATGCACTTTAAATCTGTACAGACTAAAAAACTATTTTAATTAAGTTATAAATTGATCTATATTTCTTTTTTTGTTTCTCTTAATATTAACCCTTTAAGCACCAAGGTCGCAAAATTGCAACAAGCAACATTGCTGAATAAAACAGGCTGTATCTATAAATGTGAAGCCGAATCTTGTTGTTACTTTTCACCAGAAGATGGTGGACATGTGCGCCTGTAATCTGAGAACCATTTTTGGTGGTGGCGCTATTCAAAGTTTTAGCATAAAATGAGTTTGAAAAACACCCTCAATGACAGACGCGCCGTGTAGCAGTGGTAGTAATGCTGAGCTTAGCACAGTCCTTCTCAAATAGTGGGGCGCGACCCCTTAGGGGGGCGCGGTGCGATGCCGGGGGGGGCGTGTGTGACCCCGAGGAACAAGCTTTTTTTTTTTTTTTTTTGCCGTACTGGACTAAAGTGTAATTGCACATGTACGCCAGTAGGGGGCAGTGGCGATCTCATTATCACAGTGTGCGCAGGGAGTGTTAGCAGTGCTGTGGGGGGGGCGTGAAATGTTTTCTTCTTCCAAAGGGGGGGGGGCGCAGCAGAAAAAACTTGAGAAGCACTGGCTGAGCAAGAGCAGAACAGAGCAAAAGAGCATTTTTTTTTTTCATTTACTCATGATGTCAAGAGGCCGGTTTACCGTCCACGAAGTACTTTGTCAGATTCACTGGACAACATGCAGTTGTCCAGTGAAGCAGAAACTGACATTAGTAGTGACGGTGAGTCCGCGCACCATAGTCCACAATCAGCACATCGTATATCGAATACAGCGTGGTCAGGGTGGAAACATTCTGCGATTGCCAAGCAGGTCGAGGTGTCAGGGGGGCTCATAACACCGCAAATATGGAAAAATGTAGCGGGGATGAAAACAACCGCGACTGCCCTGGAAGACGTGGGAGAAACCACGGGAAAAACACACCGCTAATGGTGCACCGGAAATCACGGTGATGATGATGATGATGATGGTGGTGGCTGCGAGTTCTTGAGAGAAGAGGAAGAGTATCGAAAGTGGAGCCTAAATTTTGATGAGCCTGTTGGTTTTTGTAGAAACTCATCACCAATGAAACAAACAGATATGCCCACCAGTTCTTTGAAAGGGAAATATTGAAACCAAACTCCAGATTTCATGACTTTATGATGTGATTGTCCCTGAAATGAAAGCTTTCATTGTGCATGGGGCTTGAGGAAAAGCCGAGTTGCAGCATTTACCTTCTACTTCGCCATTATCCAGCAGAGTAGATGATGGGATGTGTAAAAGGCTTCCTATGCCCCCGTTGACCTCGTTTACCTGAGAGCTTCGTACATGCCGTTTTTCAGTGTTGCTGCTTTTAGTTTCATTTGTCATACATACGTAGCAGTACAAATATCTGATTTGTCATGAATTTTTGCCTCGATTTTACGTGAAAATTACGCCGTTTCAGTCGAAGCACACAGCGGATTTGAAGACGGAGGCTAACTGCGTGCACCAATGGTTTTCTGAAGGTGACAGCAGGCGTCGTCTTTATGGAAAAAGCTAACAAGCTGAATTCAACTGAAGATTATTCCATTTCCGCCGGAAATGGAAAGAGCCTCGTTTCTCAGACCGCTCCCAAAACTCCACGCGTCCGGACTCCTGAACGCCGGTCCTCGCCACGCAGCGCATTCCCGATTTCACCTCGATAGTCCATCTTTGGTTGAAGCGGACGCCATGAAGCCACCAGCGAATGTTGGTAAAATGCGATGGCGCAGCATGGTAACTTGCATCCATCTGGTTTTCATTTGCACTTCTGGGACATCGAACAATGCCGGACATTCTGATAGCGGTTATCCTGAAACTTAGGACCATTTGGGCATTTAACAGTTGATTTTAAGTAATCTAATCACCTCCGTCGGCATTAATTTCTGAGCTGCAGCCAGGCCTCTGCAGCCATTATTCACTTGCTTCCCAACACGACCAGTGCGCACAAGGAAGCGCACCCTGACAGGAAGCGCCCCTGCAGGAATTGCCCCCTTACAGGAAGCGCCCCTTACAGGAAGCGCCCCCTTACAGTACGCGCCCCTTTTTTTTTTTTTTTTTTTTTTTTTTTATTGGAGTTTTTTCAACAAAACAGACAGTAGGAAGCGCCCCTTACAGGAAGCGCCCCTTACAGGAAGCGCCCCTTACAGGAAGTGCTCCCTTACAGGAAGCGCCCCTTACAGGAAGCGCCCCTTACAGGAAGTGCACCCTTACAGGAAGCGCCCCTTACAGGAAGTGCCCCTTACAGGAAGTGCCCCCTTACAGGAAGTGCCCCCTTACAGGAAGCGCCCCTTACAGAAAGCGCCCCTTACAGGAAGTTCACCCTTACAGGAAGCGCCCCTTACAGGAAGTGCCCCTTACAGGAAGTGCCCCCTTACAGGAAGCGCCCCTTACAGGAAGCGCCCCTTACAGGAAGTGCCCCCTTACAGGAAGCGCCCCTTACAGGAAGAGACTGGGTCTGTAATGGCACATTAGTATAAATGTTATCATGCTTGAAAATGCTGGATACTGGGAAAATTTTAAATATTGAAAACTGGACAGGAGACTCTGGTGGGGAACACAGTTTAAGAAGTTGTTTTTTATCAAAACAGCCTAAAAAGATTTAAAGAGAAAATCCAGCATTTTATTTCACTATTATTATTGTTGTTTTCATGTTGTGGGTGACAAAATGTCTGGATCAGACAGCAGGAACAGTGAGGCTGAAAAGGACTAAGCACGGCTGAGATGCAGAAATGCAGAAAAGACCAGTACTGGAGCAGAGACCAGTACTGGAGCAGAGACCAGTACTGGAGCAGAGACCAGTACTGGAGCAGAGACCAGTACTGGAGCAGAGACCAGGCTCTTTATGCAGCAGGATTAGATGGAGGATGACTGACGGGAAGCCGGCGGGATCCGCCCACACCACAAACGTTCCTGGCTCATCTAATTTCTCATTTGTGTCTCCTTGTTCCTCGTCTCTTCCTTGCCTGTGACCCAGAAATAAATGTCAGCAAAACATTTTAAAGGCTGTCCCAATTTCCAAAACGAACCCTGGCGGAGGGGAGATTTGTTTTTGAAGAGCAGGTAGCGAGGAGTGTTTCCTCCGTGGAAATCTCTTCTTCATCCACAACAAGAGGACGTTACGCTGTCGTCCCTCATTGCTGGCTGTGCTGCTGAGAATCTGCAGATTATCAGTTTAGTAAGTGTAACGAAGATGCAAGGAGAGGAGTCGAGGGAAGGAGTTGAGGAGTCGAGGATGTACAAATCCTTAAGTGAGGTGATGGTAGGGCTGCACGATATATCGAGTTTATATCTTATATCGAGTTTTTAGTGCCGCACGATAAAGGATGAAGCAATATCGATATAAACGATGTACGTGTGTCACTTTTCCTGCCGTCATCCCTTCCGGAGTTGAGCCCGCCCCTTCCTCATTTCACCTGCAACACTTACAACGATGGCATCTGACTCAGGAGAAGTAGTTGAAGAGGAGCTCATTTCCAAGAAAAGGAGCAATGGGTCAGTCATATGGAGATGGTTTGGATTCCAGGTTTCCGATGTGGAGCAGAAAAATATATTCTGCAGACAATGCCGAAAACCCCGTCCAGGCAAAGGGTTCGAGCACGACCAATTTGTATCACCATTTACAACAACGGCATGCAGTCGAATATGAAGAATGTATTAAACTACGTGCTGAAAGTCAAAAGGTAAAGTTAGACCGGTCCAACCCGAAAGCAAAACAAGTCACGCTGGAAAACACACTCGCTCGTACTGCCACCTTTGATAAAACGAGTAAGAAGTGGCGCGACATCACGGAAGCTATAGCTTACCACATCGCTAAAGACATGGCTCCCATCGCTACAGTGGAACAGGCTGGCTTTATTCAGATGATTAAAGTAGTTGAACCCAGATACCAGCTTTGTGGACGAAATTATTTCGCTAACGAAGTGCTACCAAAAATGTACAACGAAGTACGAGCCAGCATGGATGCCCGCCTGGCCAAAGTTTCACATTTTGCTTTGACATCCGACATGTGGTCCAGCCGGACCTGTGAACCATACATGTGTGTAACAATTCATTACATGGATGAGTGGAATATAAAATCTGCATGTCTTCAGACAAGCTACTTTCCCCAAGACCACACCGGGGAACATGTAGCAGAAGCTCTGCGGGACGTCCTCTCAAGCTGGAAGCTCAACCCAGACAAGCTAGTAGCCGTAACCACTGACAACGGGTCTAATGTTGTCAAAGCGCTGCAACTCAACGAGTGGCTCAGGATGCAGTGTTTTGGTCACAGACTTCATCTGGCCATTGGTGAGTGAATTATTGTTGGCTTATTCTTTAAAAATAATAATAGTGTTGCAAAGATACAACAGGCTTACTATGGACTACTTTGATCACATAGTGAGCATAACTTAAAATAATAGTTTCAGTGCTTTCTTTTATGAATCACAATTCATCAAAATTCAGTCTAAAAATGTTTATGTATGGTGTAAAAAAATCATCTACACAATTTTAAACTTGGATTTAAGTCTTTAATAAATTTTTCTAAATCTCTAAATTTGATCTCAAACTGATGGGATAAATCATGTGTTAATGCAATGCAAATAAATCTAGAATAAAACTTAAATTTTTTTTTTTTTAATTTTAATTAGGTCTAAAATTAGGTCATTGTCATGCACATATATAATAATTATTATACCCCTATTAAGTGTAATTGGTTGATTGTGTTTTTCAATTTTTGATACAAAGGATATGCCATGAATGATGCCCGCATCACCCGTGCCATTGGTCTGTGCAAGAGGATTGTGAGCAGCTTTTCATATAGCTGGAAGAAAAAAAAAGAACTGGCTCAAGTACAGCTGCAACTTGGTCTACCAGGTCATCAGCTGATCACAGAGTCTGCCACACGCTGGGGATCGAGGCTGTTAATGATAGAAAGAGTCCTGGAGCAAGAAAGAGCACTGGCTAAAGTCCTTTCTGCTGACAAGAAAACCAGACCTCTAGTCCTTACCTGGCAGGACATAGAGGTCCTGGAGGCAATTCAGAAAGCTCTAAAGCCCCTCCAGGACTTTACTGATGCTCTCTCAGGAGAGGACTATGTGACCTTGTCGTACGTCAGACCTGTGCTTCACCTGTTCAACAATCGTCTCCTGGCATCTGAAGAGGGGGATAGTGAGCTGTGTAAAGCCATCAAAACAAAGGTGGGTTACCTCAACAACAAATATGCAGATCCAGCTACCAGTGACCTGTTAGATATCTCCTCTCTTCTGGATCCAAGATTTAGGACCACATACATTTCTTGCGACAAAATGGATGCCCTGAAATGTCGGGTCATCTTGGAGGCCCAGTCTTTGCAGGAGGACCAGAGCAAATGTGCGAGTGAGCTCCCTACTCAACAAGGAGAAGGAGCTGTGGCAGTGCCGCCTGATCCTAAAAAAAAAAAGAAATCTCTGGCTAGCTTCTTTATGGAGGGCCCTACCACCAGCACCAAACTCACACTGAGAGAGACAACAGAACACGAACTGTCAGGCTATCTGCAGTCAGTCTGTTTAGAGAGTGATGGTGACCCACTCAAATGGTGGAGGGAACATGAAGTTGCCTTTCCAGCACTGAGCAAACTGGCCAAGAAGTACCTTTGTGTGCCAGCCACCAGCTCCCCTTCAGAGAGGGTTTTTAGTTGCAGTGGAAATATTGTAACCTGCCACAGGGCATCCCTGAAACCTGAAAGTGTTGACAGGCTCATTTTTCTCGCACAAAATCTGTAAGATGCACAATGTTCATAACTACCTCTTAGTTTTCTACTTTTAATAGCTTATGGTACTAAGTAGAATTGTTCCAAGAACATGTTTATTTTGTTGAGTGCTTGGACTGTTGTTTGCACAAGTAATGTTTTGCACAGTAAATGCTTGAATTGCATTTAGGAGGAGATATACTGCTAAACAAAAACTGACTCCCTCAGTGGATTGAAGCTTTCATAAATAGCAAGCTGACCTGTCATTTTTGGTCAGTATTTTTTGTTTACATTTTGTATACTTTATTCTGTCATAGACTTAAAGCTATGCATTTCCCCTTACTAATTTATTTGAAGAAAATGTTGTTTACTGACAGCAGTGAATTTAATGCACATGTTCTTATGTTGAAGTTGAACATTAATAAAAGTGCCTTTGACATTTCTCACATTTAGTTTTAATTAAGAACATGCTTTTTGTTATTATTTCACTGGAAAAATATATCGAGATATATATCGTATATCGATATTCAGCCTAAAAATATCGAGATATGACTTTTTGTCCATATCGTGCAGCCCTAGGTGATGGGACGTATAGACAGCCGCGGTTTCTGCTTCAACTTTCACATGGTGACATCGGTGGAGATTTTCCCTGAACTAGATGTGACTTTTGAAGGTCACCCACTTAATCCGGGTTGCCTTTTGTTTCCAAATAATCAGAAAAGAGGCTGACATTTTTGCGTTATTATCGTGTTAACTCATTAATTTATTAATGCCGACATTTATTTTGTTGCACGTTAACGCATGTTGCTCACATGCTTTTGTTTTGAAATGGCTGCTGCGAAACCGGACAATTGGCAGGTAAACATGCGGAAAAGCTAAAACAGACATGGAGAACGGTAAAAATCTGTGAACTTTACAGTTCAGGTAGCAACTCAGGTAGCAATATTAACAATTCTGTCTGAAAAATAATTCTGGACTGCAACAAAACTTTGGTGTCATTCCTCCATGTTCCATCAGATCTGCTCCATGTGTTCACTGTCCTGCTGTTCTCTAGCTGGTTACTGCAGTGCGGCTCCATCTAGTGGCACAGATGTGTAATGACAACAGAAAGTCCAGTCCATTATAAAACAAATTCAGTTCTGTGGCCTGATTTTTAATTTCGTATTTTTGATCCAAGTCTAAAATTGAATTATTAAAAAAACAGGCTTTTTTTTTTTTTTTTGTTTGATTAAAAAACAAAAAACGTAATAAAATGTCACTTTTTATTTATTTTTAATTTTCGATTGACAATTAAAAAAGGAAAGAATGAATGATACTAGGATTGGTAAAGTTACAGAACTTTAACATGGACATTTTCATTTTAAAGTTCTCCCAGACGGAGGATTCAACAGAAACAAGGTTATTTGTGACAACTGACAAGTTGAACTCCCCGTTAAAAGTTTCTGCTGTTACCTCAGAAATGACCTGTTTTAATGTTCTGATTGTGCTGAGACACAATCATTTTGTTGCATTTTGTTTGTAGACTTTTTTATTTTTTATAAAAACAGGATGACATTAATGCCCTGGCAGTGGAAATAAGCTTTATTTTATGTTATATTTTTTAAGATGAGATTTACACTAAATATGTGTTACTGACAAGTGCTGATGTTAAAAGTGTTTGAACAACAAATGTTATGACACTTTAGTTAATATGGCAGCAGAACATTTAAATAAAAGTGCAATTTACACTACTTTTGAATTCATTATTTGATTTTGCATATACAATGTGATTAATCATGATTAATCAGGGAAATAATACGATTAATCGCGATTAAAAATTTTAATTGTTGCCCAGCCCTAAAATGAATACTTATGATACGCATCGGAAATATAGCGAGATAAGACAGTCCTTAACGCAGGAGCAGCAAGAGTGTCCGACCTAGCAATAACGAGGGAGGAGCGGGAGGGGGGCGGAGCTTACCGAAGGGTCAATTAACATGACATGCATGCAAGCATGGGGAGAACATGCAAACTCCAGACAGTTCAAACCAGGAACCATCTTGCTGTGAGGCGACATTCCTGACCACCAAGCTTAACTACCTTTACTTTTACCTTGACGTCGGCGTGTTTTGCTCGCCGTATTCTGTTGTTTGTGCACTGCGGAGTAACCGAACCAGTTTTGCACGTTTAAACCGATCCTGCGAGGGAAAAACTCTCGAGCCAGGGACTGATTTGCATCTGTTCAATTAAATCTCTGACGTGCAGCTTCCAGCGATAAAAGTCAACAGTATAATAGGCTGGCGAAGGTCAGGGTGCTAGCTTGTGTAACGTTTGAGGAGGAAGGTGTTTAATGTTGGAAATGTTGCCGTCTAAACACTTTGTCTAATTCTACTTGTCAACGCACAGGTGAGAAAATTGTTCCGACTGCAGTGAGATGGAGGACGGCGTTGCACGAGCGGCTTGAAGTGTAAACGGCGTCTCATATTGCCTATTAAACCCAGATGACCTGGCGAGGTGGATGTTCCCTGTGCGGGTGTGGGAGGGTTTAATTCACATGAAAGCATATTAGCTGCGTCAAAATAGTCGGAGGAAAACGACCGACTCCAGAGAATATAATTGGGAGCGCTTTTCTATCCCCTTTTCTGTCTGCGTTTTAATCTGCTGTTGATGAAAGACGGGTTATTTGTTTCTTCAGCTGCATGTGCCTGCAATATCCTGTCGGCCCGGCCGCCTGCAAAAACCAAATATCTGCCATCCCTCCTCCCCCCTCGCGTTTTGCATTATAAAGAGATTTCATCTCATCCACCTTTAGCCAGGTTGTGCCTTTGATATTATTTATTAGCTCCGGTATTGAGCAGTTCACGGAGCCAGAACCTTGAATGGGCATCCTCGCCGTCCTCTCTCCCCACAATCAATACCGCTCCGCATTACGTATACATCAGCACAGAGTGCAGCATCGCTCCCTCTCAACCTGCGGCCTAATTAAAAAGATAAGCAGCTTCGTTTGAAGCCAGCTTTAATAGGCCCGTCTTGTTTCTGGTCGTGAATATTGAACAGAAACATGACTCCGCCTTGAGATTCAGCTCATTTTTTTATAGATAGCTCCGGCACGATGAAAAGGTTTGGAGCTCTTCGCGTAGCCGGGCCGGGATCAAGTTGGTTCACGTTGCTGTCACGTTGTGTGTTGCTAGCAATTAAAATTTACAGGAGAGCCGTCGTGATTAACCGGCGGTTAACGACCACTGTCCGCCATCTCAAAATGTTAACTTTAAAAACTCCATTTATTTGGATTAATAGTCAAAGTTATGAAAGATAAATTGGAACACTGGATTGGACATAGTGATCTGGGTTACCGCCCAACACTCCTCCTCCCGACCCCAGTACTGGACGCACAGCAATCCACATCTCGCGCAATTTGCAAACGGAATAAAGTTTGTTACGATATTATCTTCAAATGTTATCCATAATTTATAAAGCGAGAGTCTCACAGCAGGCGGGAAACGCCGTGTTCCGGTTTTAAAGTGGCCATTGTGACCTCAAGTACCATAGACAGCGAGTTGGAGCGGCGTGATTGGGAATGAAAGTAATTCTCTGTGTTTTTTTATCTGGTGCCATTGAAGAGACTAAAACAAAGACCAATTGAAGAGTTTAATATACAATGATTAATACAAAGATTCAATACGCCGTGCAGAATATTTTTAATCGAGGCAATGCCGTGGACAAACGCACACAGAATGATTGTGTCCGTTCTTATAGCTCCAGAAAGGCGGATTCTTGCGTTCTTCTGAGTTTATTGCTCTTTGTCTCAAAATCCAGGTGGCCAACAGCTCTGAATCACAGGTCCAGACACATGCTGTTGTGTTGTTTGTCCAGGACATGAGATGTCACTAAAATGTGTTTATCTTTGCAAGTCACAAACTTCCTTGGAAGACAGCAGGTCAGGAAGTCAGGAGGTCCCAGTTGTTAGGTCATAAAGCCTTGCCACAACCAATAAAGTTTAGTTTCAGTGCGAGAGGTCCCGGGTTCAAGTCCTGGTCGCGCCAGGAAGGGCATCCGGCATAAAACTTGTGACAAACGCCTCATGCGGCTCACTCCGCTGCAACGACACCGAACAGGGAGTCTGCTGGTTTGACTTGGATCTCGCCACGTCTCGTTCTTCCTTTAAGCCTACATTTAGAAAGGCTGAGTGCTGCTGAGTGAAATGCGTCTTTTCAACTTTACAGACTGACGCTTTCCTCATACGTAGGGTTGGGAATCAAGAACCGGTTCCTGTAGAGAACCGGTTCCTGTAGAGAACCGGTTCCATGTGTTTCAATTCCGTGGAATTGTTTGGCAGTTTATCTAGCGATTCTCTTATCGATTCCAACCAGCACGAATCTCACGTAATTTACGCAAGTTACGCACAGTCAATTCCAGAAAGCACTTACGTGATGAAGTTACATCGGTTTAGCACGCGCATTACAGTTGTAAACAACAATGGCGCCCACCAGGTTCAAACGCTCCAAAGTTTGGCTTCACTTCGCAAAATAAAGATGTCAACAAGGCAACTAGCAGTCATTGTAAAGTGGAGATAACAGCGTCGGGAGGGAACACGACTAACATGCAGGAACATTTGCGCAAACAACATGCGATAACTAGTGTCCTGTTTTTGATGCTTCGGACTGATGGATCTCAACCCAGCAGCAGTAGCCAAGCTAAGATCACCTCTGGTAACTCTGGTAAGTAGCTATCCCACTGCCTATGTGCTTCTTTGTAAAACATGCTATAACATTTACGTTGTGCTATTAAACGAATGCCTTCTGCATTACATTTAGTAGATGACCGTGACGAGAGAAAGAGTCTGGCTGGTTCAGAGGCTGGAAGACATGATTATTTTTCTGCAAAAGAATTGTTAATTCTTCATAGTATTTGCAGATTTGCACTATGCACTGTTCTGTTGTATTTGATAGTATTTATCTTTCTTTATTATTATTTTTGAGTGCTTAAGGGCCGTGTATACTCTCGCAGCAATGTGTCGCCGTCACCTTGTCGCAGAGATGCCGCCATCACTTTTGATTTATACTAGCGCAGTCACCGCTATGTTATTCCACGCCACAACGCAAAATTTACAATCACGAACTAGCTAAACTTACTAAACTTACCTCTTGCGTTTTTCCACTTCCTCACCGTCTCGGCCGTATCCAGACCCACATTCATCGCAGCCTCCCTCCATGAATTACTAGAATATGTGCTGTCTTTGTAGTGTGGAGAACCACAATCGCACAGATGTGGGTACTTCCTCATTTCTTCAATGCGCTCTTTTCTACGCGGATGTAAAATTGACCAATCAGACGCCTCCTTTCTCTCCTCTCTGCGACACTGTCTGCGTCGAGCTACAATTTTGGGGAGGTGCACCGGAGTGTCTGCATAGTGTCGGCGTAGGGTCGGGAGGGCATGTCTGCATCGTCTGTGTAGGTGATGCAGGTGACCTGACGTTCGAGTATAAATCAGTCTTTAGTGAGCTCATATATCCTTTTAAAGGAGAGAGTTTTTTTTTTCTATTAGGAAAAATCTGTTAGTAAAATGTTACACATTCTTGTGTATTTGCACAGTTACATATTACAACAGTTAACACGTTATCCAGGCTTTTGACTTCACTGTTGAGTTTGTAAGGTCGTGACTTCTAAGTAAAAAAAATTGATGCTAATAAAACTGTTTGTTCTCCTTTTTCCCCAAATTAGAATCGATAATTGAATCAATAAAGAATCGAATGGTTAAACAGTATCGATAATGGAATCGGAATCGGAAAAGTCTTATCAATTCCCATCCCTACTCATACGTGGTTTAAGTCTCCGTGGGTTGACGAAATGTCAAAATGTTGCCATACAAGCCTGCCGGCGGTGCTTCGTACGGGTGCTTCTGGCGCTCCTGATCCAGATAATATGAGATAATATAATTTCCCGCGGTCTTAATGAAACGTCTGAGACGCTGCAGCCTGCGTTCTGTCCATCGGGTGTCAACCATCAGTAAACCGGGATGAAAAAGCATTTTCTGTCACAACATCATGCAGCTGACCAGGCAGCTCCTGAAAGAAGTCTGGAGGACCGGACAGATGGACACTAATCGATCTTTTACAAAAAAAAAAGTAGAAAAGGATCAAAGGCACAGACTTTACAGTGTGATGTTTAAAACCAGATAATGATGTTAATCCTCCACCGTAAAGAACATTTATCTCTCTGATGTCTGTCGATTTTTATAAAAACCCGCTGAAATAACAAGCCGGAGGCCCGAGTCGGTGGCTGAGTCGGTGTGTTACCTTAATAACTCCCCTCTGAAAGCTTTCGCTCTCACGAGCACGCCAGCCTCGGCTCGTGCTGCTTTCCAGCTTATTTCAGATGCAAATGTGGCCGGTCTTTCTCAGGTGTTGCGTTATCAAACGTCAGCGTGGACTGGCCTCTGTGTGACCTTCACTGAAGAAGCGCTGATGAAGACCGATAAAAAGGAACTTTACTTTGTTAAAACTTGAACAATTGTTCAGCGATTGTGGCTCTCGGTGAGAGTTTTTCATTTTTCCCTTGAACTGCGTTGTAACTAGTGCTGGGCGGTAAACCGGTTCATACCAAATACCGGTGTTTATTTTTCTTATGATATGAATTTTTCATATACCGTAACACCGGTGAGTATGTACTGTAGCGTACACAATGTTGGGAACGCCGCGCGGCGGAACGTAAGTGCCGCAGAACATTGTTTAACAGGGGACTGTTTTGCAGTTGCACTGGAGGCACAACACGCTACTAGCTTATGGTTAAACGGTGATGGCTGCAAACAGAGAAAGTCCAGAAGTGGAAGCTCCAGAATGGCAACATGAGACTGAGGAACTTCTTCCTAAACGAGGAGCCGTGTCTGTCGTGTGGAAGTTCTTTGGATTTAAAAAAGACGACGTCCAACAAACTACAATAATCTGCAAATGTTGCCGAGCTAAAGTTGTTGCATCCTTTGTTTACTATATATTTGTTGAAATATCTCGAGGATGTTAATTGGAGGACGTTTCAGCGATGCTGGGATTAAACCAGCGTCCTGTGTTATATATACATGTAATGTCTTTAGGTCCAAGGAAAGAGGAAAAAAAAAGGATTAGCATTAGCATCTGCTGGAGCTTGTAGGCAGCTTGGAGCTGCCACTGAAGTTATGTTCCTCCAGACATGTGGAGACGTCCAGCTGCTCAGAGGAAGCTGCCCGACATGCACTCAACTGCAACTGACAACACACGGGGACGTGCACACCACCGTCACGATCGAACACACACACACACACACACACACACTCCCTTCCTCGCTCTGCTGCTGGCTGGCGCTGGACCAAGTCCTGCATAATGGCTCTGCCAAGACGGATATGTTCGCTGGCTAACTGGCTGCTGCCATCACAGCCGCCTCCGCCGGCCACATGAGCACGTACGCGCGCACTCGCGCGGAGACGGGTGGGCATCGCCGCTCTGCTGCAGCCTGACAACTGTGTAACAGTGTTACCCTTATTTATTATTTTTTAAAGAAGCGGGAGCATTTTATTATCTTTGCTCTAAACAGAGCTTCCATTGAGGCGTCCAGTCTGCCGGTGAAGCTCCAGGGGGTCACTGTTTGACTCAGTATTCATATGAAAGATGAATTATGTGAGAACATTCTTGGATGATATATATATTATGGATGTATGGTACGGTTCAGTACGACCCGAACGGTCGTACCGAAGGCCTGTTGGCTTTAAGGCAACAGGCCGCCACTGCATGTCAATGTCCACTCGCCTCCGCTCACTCACAGTGACCAGCCGATCACACTTTGGCCGGTTGGCTGCAGGTCATAGATGCAGGAAATGAAAAAAAAAACAAGCAGGCATGGCCAGCAGTAGCGGAGAAGTTAGGAAAAACTTGTTTTAATCACCGGTGTGGGAGCATTTTGGTTTTGCTTTTGAATACACCGGCGAGGGAGTGAAAACAGTTAACAGTTAACAGAACGCAATCTTCCACCTCCCTTAACCCGGATCTTACCTGCGTAAGATCCAGTTGTTACCAGTTGTGCATTTTGGTGCAGCTGATGTGCTTTTTAAAATACTGCAGAACGAATCATTGGATGCGTATTTAAAGATTACGAACAATTAATGTTCCTGTCCCTCCTCGACCACCAACAGTTTCAGACATATCGGAAATAAATTCCTGCATCCAACCTTTTCCAGCTTGACACCAGAGACAAAGATCTCCTTGTTTCCTCCACAGGAAACATCCGGATGAGATCATGCCACAGCTGTACAGACTGACATATCTGGCCGTGACTATTCCCACATCCACCACAACTGCTGACCAGACATCCTCTGACCTCAAGAGAATAAAAACGTCTGCAAGGAATACGGTGATGTGTAATCGAGAGGTAGAGCCGTTTGTGCACGTCCACATGTGACCAGGTGGACGCACATTTATTCCATTTGGACGCGCTCTTTTACGCTCCAGCATGCGAGTTGCGCTTTCCGCAAACTTGGTATCTTGCGATTGTGGGTTTAGGGTAGCGGGTGGTCTGAAACTGTACCGAATCCGTACCGAAACTGTGACACAGTGAGCCACCTGTACAGTTGCACCCCATCCATCCATCCATTTTCTATACCGTTTCATCCTTGAAGGATCACGGGGATCTGCTGGAGTCTATCCCAGCCGTCTACGGGCGAAAGGCAGGGGTCCACCCTGGACAGGTCGCCAGTCCATCGCAGGGCCACACATACAGACAAACAACCACTCACACTCACATTCACTCCTACGGGCAATTTTAGAATTATCAATTAACCTGACATGCATGTCTTTGGACTGTGGGAGGAAACCGGAGTACCCGGAGGAAACCCACGCAAGCAAGGGAAGAACATACAAACTCCACACAGAAAGGCCCCGAGGTTCAATCCAGGACCCCCCCTGCCGAGGTTCGAACCAGGAACCTTGGGTGCTTGGTAGCTTATTACGTACAAGTCAACTTATGATGCTACAGGCTTAAGATGTTACATCTCTGGTGTCTTGACTACCAAGCAAGTGCTGGTGCAATTTATTTTCAAGGGAAAACTCCTCCTGCTTTGTGGCGATCTTAACCGATCCATCGTGATTGAGGCCGTGGTAGAGCTGGGGATCCAGCGTGTAAACCGCACGTGGTCAGACTAAGAACCGAGATGACTGAGATTTGGATAGTTTTATGAAGTAAAAGCGCCGCGGGGCAGGAAATCTAAAAGCGAGCCAGGCAAACATGCAGCATGCGGCAGCAAGAGGCAAAAAGCTGAAAGTAGGGATGTGATAAAAAACTGCATTCAAACTCAAACTGGCTGCTCATCAGCTGATCAAACATTTAAGACCGGAGCCTTAAAAAAGTAAAAACACAAAATTAAAAGTATCAAATGAAGGAACTCAGTAGATAGCTTTTAAGTGCAGACAGGGAACAATAACAAAGGCCTGTTTAGCATTTTTCTGGGCTACTTTCTGTTAAAGAAACCACACTGATGCATCTGCATCAAAATTTTTTCCTGAACAGTAACAGCTACCGGGCCTATGGAGATACTACCCTAAAATCTACGCAAATGGCTATGAAGAGTCAAAACTGGCTGTCTGAGATTCGTCTCTAAATACACTAAGAAGTTTTATAAAAGTAATTTGCATCATCTGATGTCAAAAGTAGGAGTGTGAAAAAAATCGAATTGGCAATATATCGTGATTTTCAGCCACCCAATATAATATCAATTTTTCAGCTCCTAATATCGATTTTTTAGGAAAATTGTTTAATTTTCACATTTAAATTGTTTAAAATTTAAATGTGCAAAAACACTAACATCTCACTTCAACTATTTTTGAAGCAAATAGTTTTGACCCAATTTGTCCTCTGAATGATCAACATCATCTGATGAACATATACAGCAACTTGATTTTTCATCTCTACTTTTAATTTTGATATTAACTGGGTAGAATATCACAATATATCGTGATATCGCGATATTGTGGTAATATTGTATTGTGACCCAAGTATCATGATACATATCGTATTGCGAGGTCCTTGTCAATACTCACCCCTACTCTACTATTTTTTTTGTCTCTTGCTCTTGCTTCTTCTTTTTGCATTTTGCAAGTTTTGCTTATGACTTTTTTTAATAGATTAATGTGTCATATCAGTCACCTGACGCATTTGTTTCTTTGGCATGCTGCTCTGCAGCTGCAGGTTGCCGCTGTGTTTCCTGTTGACCAGTGGTTCTAAAACTTTTAATACTGCGTACCACCTGAGAAACTTCAGCTCTCTGAGTACCACCATGATGACCAGTTTTAAAATGTAGCCATATACGCCTCCTAAATTAGCTTTAAACACACAGGAGAGATGTTTATTCCTTATTGTGGTTATTTATTGTTATCTGAATTGTTACTTTACTGAATTAGACATTTACAACTGTTGCACTGCAACTGAATATGCAACAAATATTTGTTTTAACCCTTTAGGTGCCGGAGTTTTTTCAAGAAAACATACGATTTTGATATCAAGATTTCAAAAGGCTATAACTTGAAAGCAGTTTGAGATAAATGTATACTGTCAATAAGAAAATTGTTCAGTATGACTCAAAGTCTGTGATGGGAGTAAAATTATTCATATAATTTGCATATAATGATGTCACAAGGTGGCGGCCATATTGGAAAATGTTCAATTTTGACAACAAGGTTTCAAAAGGCTATAACTTTAAAGTGGATTGAGATAAAGGCATACTGTAAATGAGAAATATCTTCAGTATGAACCAAAATTTGGAATGGAAATAGATTTGTCATCTAATTTGATTATTGTGACATCACCTGCCCTGCAGAATGTTTCCACCGTGGCCACGCTGAGGTGAAGCATTCGATATACGATGTGCTGATTGTGGACTATGACGCACGGACTCGCCGTCACTACTAACGTCAGTTTCTGCTTTACTGGACAACTGCATGTTTTCCTCCTCGGAATCGAAGTTAGCCAGAACTCGATAAAGTACTTTGTGGATGGTAAACCAACCTCTCAGCATCTTGGGTAAATGAGAAAACACTCTTTCGCTCTGTTCTGCTCTCGCTACGTTCAACATTTCTACCACTGCTGCGCCGCGCGTCTCTGTGCCAGAGGATGTTTTTCAAACTCATTTTACGCCAAAACTTTGAATAGTGCCACCACCAAAAATGGTTCTCAGATTACAGGCACACATGTCCGCCATCTCCTGGTGAAAAGTTATAAAAACCTGCTGAAGATTTGGCTTCACATTTATAGATACAGCCTGTTTTATTCAGCAATGTTGCTTGTCGCAATATTGCAACTTTGGCGCTTAAAAGGTTAAAGACACAATTTTAATTATCTCAAGCTACACATTCGTTTGAAATGTATTTATAGTGTATTGTATGTTTATGAAGTGAAAATGTGGAAAGTCATGACATTCCCCGCGTACCGCCAAAGAGCGCTCGCGTACCACTGGTGGTACACCTACCACAGTTTGCGCACCACTGCTGTAGACGACATGATTCGTCCATGGAAATGTTTTTGTGAATAGCTGACAGTAACTCATTTTATTTTTTAATTCCAGCAGTCTGGCTGCAAGATGACATTTTGCATCCTTTGAGGGGCAAATGCTGTGGTATATTTGACCCCAAGCTTCCCAGATATTTCAGAAGAAAATGCCCGACCTCTTTGATTCTGTAGTTACATTTTCCTCCAGTGTTGCATTGATAAAGATGAATTGTGTTTATCCGCGTGGCCCCGGGGGGGGGGGGACTAGTTTACAGCTGCAGTTATAAGGTTAAGTTATCATCTGGGCTCCATTCAACGTAATGCTGACACCTCTAACGGCGACCGTACAGCCAGACACAAACAGTCTGTACAGTGGCTGCACAGGTCACATCGATATTCTGCCCAGCAGACGTTTTAGAGGTTCTGCGGGTCAGGGACAAACTGCCTACACGCTGCATAAACTCGGTATTAATGCCGCGAGATCAAACCCATTAAAAGAGGTCAACCGCCGGGTCACATTTACCGTGGGTTTTTTTTTTCGCCACACCCCCCCCCGCCTGGCCAGACGGAGACCCGCTACCGCTGATTTTTATCTTTTTATTTTTTTTTCCCCGTCCCGGGGGTCACGGATCAGGAGGAATCGGCTCTGTGCTCCTCCGCCACGGTGATGAACGCGTTAGCAGCCGCCACGGCTCCGCGGCGTTAGCCGGATCTTGATGGACACGGGGTGTGATTTGCAGCGACAAGCGGAACAAATGTCGGTAATGAGGTCACCTTGGGCTCCAGGTCCATGTCTGATTTCTAAACCTGATCTCCGGCGCACGCACGAGCACGCACATGCACGTGCACGCGCTCAGCTCAAGAGCAAAAGCAGGATACACTCAAAGCCATTTTGAATAAAAGTGAGATGAGATGCAGGAAAAGGGAGAGATGTGAAAGCAGCAGTTATCAGAAATATCTGCACAGCTGGCACACTGGATGTAGATTCAGCTTCTTTTTTATTAATTAGAAACTCAGTAGTAAATCTAGAGGAAATTTTCTGGTAAACGTCTGGAGATTTTCCACAGGTAGTTAAATGAGAAATGTTGAATTTCTGAACATCGTGGCAGACGTTTTCTCTTTTTTTGTGTGTGTGTCATTCATGGTTAGTGTCATTTTCTAGCCAAACCATCTAGTATGTATATGCAATTTAATCTTATCATTAAAGGGAATATTTGATTATCTTCAGGAAGTTTCATCTTGCTCTCGTAGTCTCTCATCCCCACGGTCGTGCCTTCCGGACCACCATTTTTGTCACCTCTGGCGACGACTTCACGTTTCTCGCTTTATGGCATTGTGTCACACGACACGCCACGCCACGACATCATGGTAGAGGTGACTAAGACGCAAGAAAATAATGACGGGAAGAAAAAAAAAGACAGCTTGACCTCCACACCTATACACCTTTTCGACTTGAAAATTGTGGACATGCGCCCCCTAGTGGCCCCGCCATAACTGGAGTGTGCGGTGCTCCATCAAGTAACCCAAACACAGCAGCGTGGAGCATCTGTTACTGATAACACAGACATGTCTTGGATTGATGATGTTAGGCAGTGGCCTTCAGTTACAGATGAAGGTATTTTATCGCTGTTTTTAATGATTGGTTATGGAAATAGCATGATCTATTCCCATAACCAAACACTAAAAACTTTGGGAATACGTGAAAAATGCAACACTGGCTATAACTAACGTCAACAAGTCATAAAGATTATGCTACTGTAACGTTAACGCTAGCGGTAAATTAGGCTATGTGTTAATGTTATATTTAATTTATTTTATCATTCTCCTAATTCATTCATTCATTCATTGATTTATAGGCTTGTGCTAGTGCCGAGGGCTACAGTAGCCTCATACTGCTGTTCTTTCGGCCAGAATCGTCCGGGACTCTCAGCGAGACTATGAGTAGTACGAGATTAAATGTTAACGAAAACTCACCCGGCTGTATTCATTTGGAACAAAGTCCTTTCTGTTGATATTTTTCACCCACGTCTTCCTAACTTCTTGTTCTGCAAACATGACAGTCTTCGTGCAGTAAAGGCTTGTGTATTTCACATACTTTCTTCTTCCATTGTTTAATTTTCACGCCATTGTTGGCACAGTTTATGACGGAACATGTATTCCCACTCGACCGACTCGACATTATAAAAATATATATTTGTAGAAAGAGAGAAACGCTGGTTAATCTGCGAGCCGGTGAAAGTGTCGCTCTGTAGCACAACCCAGCAATGGTGGACGGGGTACTTCCAGGGGGCTGGCCCGAAAAGGTCTATAGGGGTGCAGTTGAGCTAAAACTAGCAAAAGTTCCTTTCTGCTGCTTCAGTTTGAGTCAAACTTGCTGTCAATATCTAGTTTAGTGGCTGATTTAGGCCACTTAAGACAAATGAATGGGTTCTACTTTATACTAAATACATTACAAAATAAATAAATACATACTAAATACATTTAGATGGATAATGTCCACATTTATGGGTTCAAATATTTTGGCTTCAGTAGGCGGGTCTCTACAAGATTACAGTGGACACTTCATGGTTAATGGGGGCTGTGAACCCCCCCGCGAATGGTGAAAAACCACTTTGTGGAGTAACCCCTCAACTTATCGAGAAGTTCCACTTCTTAGAAAATGTTTTGATTCTACCTCGTTCTGTTCCTCCGTAATCAGCAGTAGGATGAGCTGCGCCATCTTTTCTCTCACTTACAATTTCTCCAGGGGAGGGGGGGGTGGGGCTTAATAAAGAGTGGCGATGCTGCCACAGAAACGGAAACGCTAAGTGTATCAGCGTTAAACTCGGCTTTGTCTCACGAGAGCAAGAGATGGGAGATGCGGGGACGCATGTCAGCCAATCAGCGTACAGACCACTGATGCCACAGTGATGACCGTCGTAGCAGCCAATCACAGGCCTCGATTATCGTTCATGGGGCCTCCCGTGTAGGCTCTTGTTGCTTCCTGATTTGTTTCGCTTCAGCATTGCGTGCTTCGTTTGATTTTTTTCTATCTTTAATTTTTTTTTTTTACCTTTCTTTCCAAATTTATTCGAAATTTTTTTAATATTTTTAAAACCTCCGCGATGTACTGAGACAGCAATTGCTGAAAAACAGTGAGGGTTTACTGTAAACTGAAAGAAGTTTTGATTTTTTTTTCCAACCTGCAGCTCAGTTCCAGGTCCAGTTTATTCACATTTCTTCCCCGACATCCCTCTAAATGTCCAAGGAAAGTTTCCAGCTTAGAAAATTCTTGGATTTTTGCATCCAAACATACTAATATATCAAACTAAAGAAAAGGCAAAGAACCTAGAACAATAAAGCAAAACTCATTTTGTACCAATAAAACATGATGGATGTGATGAAGTCATCTCTTTTTTTAATCATGTCCAAACTCTGCTTATCTTTAGACGTAGAACATTAGTTGTTTAGGTTGGCAAACGATCCTGACGTGCCTCAAAATAGAAGCTCTTCAACTCGTTAAAAATGTCCAACGTGGAGGTCAGTCGGTGCAACTCATTAGCTCCATGATGCAAGCGAGAGGATTAATTTGAAATGTCTGAAAAGACAAATCACAGTCTGTCCATCTTGATGTTTCATGCTTATATCACAGTTCACTGCTGTGGATTATTACAAGTTCTGAACAGCCCAGAACAAATGTGACTCCGTGGGTCTGCTTGACAGCTCACGATACGATACGATACACGATATTTGGCTCACGATACGATATATATCGATATTAATCTTACAATACATTTACATCATTTTCCAAAAGATTTTAAAGGGACAAAGTGATTTTGGTGACATCTTGTGAGTGTTCCAATGATTTGTTTGAATTAATTGAACTGAAAGCATCAATTCCAACATTATATGGCTGACAGGCAGCTTGCAAATGCTGGACAAAATGAATAAAAGATTTGTTGAGAAAATAGTTTCATTTATTTAAACAGTGCAAATTGTTTCTTGCAAACTTTTAAAGGTGGGACACGGGCATAGTGCGAATTACGGGGGGTCCCCCCCCCCCCCCAATTAAAACTTCGACCCCCCCTAAAGAAGGGACAAATTGTCATTTTTGTCATCTCTAGAAAATGTTGACTCCTCCAATTGTCATTGTATAATTCACACTCTGGACACGGGGGTTTTGAAAGAAGCTTAGAATATCGATACTCGATAAAATATCAATATATATCGCAGGATCGATAAAATCGCTCAGCACGACTTTCTATCCACGTGGAGCTGCAGCTTTTCAGGTGCACTTTGTAAATCCCAGAGTCGCTTTGTAAATCCCACGACAGCATCGGGTGATCCAAAATGAAGGCATTTCTGTTGGTGATTAAAAATCCAAAAAGTGTTGTGTTTGTGCAGCGTTTGAGGTTTTTGCTGGTGAAAGTGTCACGTTTGAGACAATCAGGAGTGAAACAGTTGCATCAGCTGAGAAAGTGCTATGAACCGCCTCTCCTAGTGTGTTTTCTTTTCTTTTCTCGGAGTCGAGTCTGCTCTTGACTCGAGGCATTTTGCTCCATTTTCTCTCCAGACATTTTCCTCGAAAGTGGAGAGTCATTAAGACCTGGGACTCTTCAAAAGTTGTTTTCACTCGAGAATTAAAATCTGTATCGGTGTTCTGGATTTAAGGCATTTTTAAAGGAGGAGGGGCATCACATTACAGTTTGTAGCTTTTTTTTTTTTTTTTTACATAAAATCTGCAAATGGATTCATAATGGATTCATTTTTCATAAGAATGAGCTTTTACATAATAATGGATTCATTTTTCATTAGAATGATTTGTGTGTCAATCACAGCAGAGAGGGCGGAGCCATTTATGTGATTGGCTGCTCTTTCATTCAGACATAAGCAACAGAACAGTGAATATCGATAGTGGGCGAGAGGTGCAGTGTATATACTCCAGGGCAGTAGGTGGCAGAATGCACCTCAGTTTACTGGTTAAAAGTTGACATCGAACTAAGAAACGTAGCACGAAAATGTAGGGAAAACTTGATTTTTATGGAGCCCCGTTTGGGTCATAATTCAATGAATAAATGAGTCTATTATTATGAAATAGAGGCGTTTATTATTATGAAACATGTATCCATTATTATGAAATATTTCCCATTATTTTGAAAAAATTTAATTATTATGAAATATATTTTTTATTATTATTTAATCTTAGTTTAATGCATAATAGTTTATTTCAGAATGGCTTTTTTTTCATCTAAGAATGAGTTTTTACATAATTGCTTCCTTTTTCATAAGAATGAGCTTTTACAAAATAATGACATTTTGCCACTGGGCGGGGCCAGTGGTTGACCTGCACGCTCATTGGCTGATCCTTCTCCATGCAGTTGGTGGG